>CP068005.1:3000000-3299406 GCA_015708445.2 Clitopilus hobsonii | reverse complement strand
GGTGGTGTTGTGAAAATTAAGGAATATGATAGAAAAGTGGATGGTGGTGGGGGGGTATCTTGGGTTATTTTTGGCATGCACCTGCGAAACCCTAAACCCTAAACCCTAAACCCTAAACCCTAAACCCTAAACCCTAAACCCTAAACCCTAAACCCTAAACCCTAAACCCTAAACCCTAAACCCTAAACCCTAAACCCTAAACCCTAAACCCTAAACCCTAAACCCTAAACCCTGAGAGATGTCGGAATTTGCTTGCCACTCACATCGCACAGCTTAGGCACATTGAGCTGTGGGTCACTCATTGATTCCTCTGGCAATTCAATGTCTTAGAGCTCTTGAAGTCATCGGAATTTGGCCGCCACATATAATTGATCCTGAGCCACATATAATTCATTGATTGATACTCTACGATACAGACACTAGTCTAAGTATTCGGGTCGGAGAGATTCCGTCAATGATCATCCTATCTCCCAGACTCATTTGCGTCCTGAAAAGCCCCGAGCATCCTTCGTTGGAATGAAAAAGATTTTAGGTATGAGGTGGTGGCGGCGAAGAAGTGAGGATGAAGGGTGGTCGTTGAGGTCGTCCGAAAGGAGGGATAGGTGAGAAGAAATCTTGTCGTTCGTAAGCCGCCGTTAGAGAAGCGGTACGTATTGAGCAATAGCGCAATTGCCAGGTAGTGATGGGTTAGTTGAGCGGCGAAGTCTTGCTGAGAGGCTTGCTTCGCTCGTTGGAATAGAGGAGAGCCGTGATGGGAGCGAGAAGGTTTTCGAAGAGGAGGTGGGGGAGGAGGTCGTCGAGTTCGTCCATATCCAACTTTGTACAAATTCAAATGCCTAGAAAAACGAAATAAGGTAAGAAGGTGATGACGGAGCGAGGCTGCGAACATACCTAGTAACTCAAATCCACTTTAACGATCATTTATCCTCCCCAATCCTACCTGACCATCCTCCAAAATGTTGTGAACTTCGCTTTCTGCCTCTTGTACTGGCGTTGGTCCGGTTTTGAGGCGACAGCGTGAGAGGGGGCGGCGTAGATGGAGTTTTGGCGGAGCTCGACGTCGAAGGGCTTGGGCAGTGGAAAGAGGTCGGTGGGGTGGAGTGAGGGTGAGGGGCACGAGTGGCCGTCGAAGTCGGTCGGGCAGGGTCTTCCCTCTGGCAGTTCCGTTTTCCTCCTGCGACAGGCGTTGAAGGGGCCGCCATGTTGCAAATGCGGCTGTGATGGCCTTTGTACAAATGGGGTCCTCTTCATTGGCATCCTCGACCATTGCACCGTAGCAGTGATCATCGCGTTCGATAGCCGCCCCTAGCTCGAATCATGTTGGGACATATGAGAACCTGTATAGGTTGGTCAGTGAGCAGCGGCGAAAAAGCGCCATGCAGAACTTACCCGTTGCGAAGTTTAGCAATGACAGAAGTAGATCCTGGAACAAAGTGGAGGGTAGTCAGTAGTCTGTGTGATAAAAGGAAAAGGAAATGAAGTGAAAACGAATGAACGCGTGTCCCAATTAGGGCGTATGTCCTCCACCCGCGCCCTAGTGAAGAGCGCAATGGTTTCTCGGGACTACCCAATCGGTCGCATGCGCCCTCAGCTCCAAAAGCCTGCATGAAAGCTCCAGCATATCTCCTCCACCCACACCCTAGTAAAGAGCGCAGTAGCTTCGTCGGAAATTCGCCGCCGCGCCGGTTGTGAAAAGGACGCGAAAAAGGAAGAAAACACGCGTCGTTAGACGCGTAAACGCAACATTGCATACATAGGTACCCACCCCAGTGAGGAGCGCAGGTACCGCCGTTTACTGGCGCGTTTGTTACGAAGAAAACGAAGAAAGAAGGGAATGACAAGAAAACTCACTGGTGGTTGTCGTTCAAGGCAATCAACGTTGATCAAGAAGCACTTGTCAATGTTGACAAGGCAAACCACGTGACGCGTTCGAGGATTTCATCATCAACCGCCTAGGCGATTTTGGCGGCGAATGACGACGAATTCGGTGAATCGGGGAAAGAATACACAGATATATGTCCCAGGCAAATGTACCTTTAATATCAAGCACGAATGAGCCGCCGATTGAATGTTCGGCTCATGTTAATGAGGTATCTAGGTCAGTTTGATCAGTGATCTCATCTCCCTTTTACACCATGCACGACCTTTCCAGATGTGTGTGCAAGCACCGTCAACCTCCAGTGGAATAACGCCGCCGGATTGCTTCATTTACAAGCCTCATTGGACCCTAAGTGGATAGCAATCTAGAAAAGCGGTTCCATCCCAGAACAGCGGAATTTTGATAGATAACGCGGCGTTCAGATCTCCCAGAGAAGCATCGGAGAAACGCCGCCAATGCGTTTACAGTTCGATTGTATCAGTAAATATCAACGGATGAACGTCTCGCCATCGCATTTTCTAAGTCTCTAGAAAGCTTGACGTGGCAACCGGAATCGAGAAGAGACGTTCGAGCTTTGCACGAAGAACGGCGGAAAATCAGCGCCAGGTGTGTCGTCTGTCTGTCATCGCGTCGGCCATTACTCTTAGAATTCGGTGAGTACCTTAAAGCGTCGAGCATCCTTCAGACTCTCAAAGACAACACCGCGTGTGTTACTCAAAGCATCAAGTGTATTCCGTTTATGGCGGGTGATAGTCGGTGGCTTCTGGCCGCCACGCCAACTTTTCCATTGCAATGTTAATCTATTACATGGGGTACGCTAAATTTCGGCTAATTTACGATCGGCTAAGGTAGAGCCTCGGCTAAGAGGGTCAGAAATTTCAATGGGTTGTATATTTCGGCTAATTGAGGGGCGTACCGCGGTTGCCAGCCAAAATTCCTACAGACTCGCCTCTCAAAGTTTTGTAGGAGCAACTTATAACCTAATCCTGCACGTGGTCGTTTGAGAGCGTCCACCTCTTCACTCGTCATCGTAAGCTGCAGAGATAGGTCCATTTTGTGGGGTTTCGGATGTGCCAACTCCCATAATCGGAGCATGGTTTTGGCTGCAGCTCCCCCACCTCAGCTCATTCGAGGTCCATACGTTTGCTCAGTTAAGCAACATTGGTAGATTGGGCCTCTTCGATCGACGGTAGTATTGTTAGCAAAGTCAGCATCTTCGTTGCTGGCTAGAACGAGCGGTCGAAGTGTAGATGGAGCCCGAGAATTCACTCGAGCCTGTAGAGGAGCTGGACCAGAAGGCGGTACACGAGCTCCTGTTCCCATCCGTGCAGTCGATGAAGGTGGAGCACTAGTATCACGAGCGCAAGTGTTCATATAGCGGGAGGTGGTTCTACAGGTGGTGGTTGCAATTGGGTAAGGGTGTGGAGACGAAAGTCGGGGACCAGAGGTGACGCCTCCCAGCGTTGGTTTGGAGTTATTTGGGACAGAGAAAGAAGAGTGAGGGATTTTCTAGCTGGCGGGATTCCAGATTAGAGAAAGAGCGGTTCTTGCGTCTTCGTATACGACAGGACGTGAAAATGGTGGGGAGACCGTCTTGAAAGTATTGTTAAACGTGAGGCAATCAGGTTTGATGACGGCTATTTGTCCTTGTCCGATTTCGCCAGATCCAAACAAACGCGTCGCGTCTCGTCTCCAGCGAAGACCTTCCCGTGGAATTGAAACGGCACCTTAAGGCAAAGGCATTTGATATTGTATGCCATACGTAGTAGACTTGCTAAGAGTGGGGTTTATTCTACTTAAGCACGTAGCTAACCCTCCACAAACTCCTACTTAAACGTAAGAAACCGTTAGTCCGGATGAACTGGTGGAGACGGAGGTTAGAACGGTAGTGCCTTGCTTGATGTCGATCACAGTACACTGAGATGGAGTTATGGTTTCGCCAGTATTGGTCGTGGCGTAAGCATTCGTAAACGTGACCTTTCCAAAGTTTGTGAAAGGGACGAGACCACCGCCTTCTTCGAAGTCCTCGACGATCCATTCGGCATTCGCTTCACACAAAGCGGCAGAAGACGTGAGTGATTTGGAGAAGGCCTTGCCGGTTGTCTTATTCACGATAACGGCTGTGCCAGCCTTGGTATTAGTTGCGGTGACGGTGAGCGTAATCCCATCGCCCGCTTTCACAGAGAACCCAGAGAAGTCGTACGCGTAATCTGGATACCACTCGTACCAGGCTGTAGGTTAGAGATTCACAGGTGAGGTTCAACTGACGAGCGAGCCTAGCAGATGTCTTACCATCATACGAGACGGTGCTGCCAGAAACGGCGAAATCCACACCAGTCTGAAGGATAGCTGTTCCACATGTATCGCCATCGATTCCAACCCATGCGGAGGCAGCAGAAGACGTCTGCCCAGGCACAGCCTTTGGAGTCGGGACCGCAAAGGTACCAGTGACTGACTTGAACGTGCCCTTTTACAGAGAGTACTACATGAGTCGAATTGCTACTAATTGGATACGAACACCTACATTAGGATAATCGCAAACTACACCCGCCCAATTCGAGCTATACTCGACATGTGAAGCATTGTTAGCGGCGGATCGGAAGTTGTCAGAGATTCGTTTGTTGGGCTGAGACTGGGGGCCTTGGCGGCGGCGCTCGAGACGAGCAGCTAGACGCTCAGAATCAGTTGGAGTCGCGATAACACCTGTGGCCCAGAGACTAGTGAGTGCGAAGAGGAGGTTCATCTGAAAGAGATAACGAGAGTCTAGTAGCATCATGATCTAGATTTTCACTGACATTCTGGCTTTTTAGGCATTGAAAGTCAGGTACACCATCACACAATAGTGTTGTAGGTCATACGCATTCTCCTTTGACATAACTGAGCGTGCGACGCTCTCGAGATCAACTTGGATAGCACTCGCCGTTTGGGGAGATTTGTTTAAAAATAGCGACGGATCGGTCCCAGACGTAAATAGCGTCCAATCAGCGGCGAAAAACAACCACCAGCTGCAAAGTTCCGTATGTCTTCGATGCTCACAGCTGATTGAGGCGATTAATCCACGCGGCCCAGGTGTCAAATATGGCAGCTGCACCACAAGCCAACCACGGCCAAGATCCTTTCCTTGAAGACGCCCCAGGATACTTCGTCAAGTGTCGGAAGACAACACGATTTCAGTTACAAATGTCAAGCAAAGCCGAGCGTCGGCATCCCGGCCAAAGGCGATTACGAGAATCATATTGATACCAGTTCCGTTAGATAAGAGAGTTTCGGAGGGAATACACATCTTACTGGAGAGAACGCCGTAAGATATTCGATATCTATACTCGTTGTCATACACAGATAGGACTCAACGAAGTCGATACACGAATAGGGTCACGCTAGCGGTATAGGTCAAACTACGTACTGCTACGTCGAATGTGACGCTGGCGCATTATTCTCATTGCTTGATCCCCAGAACATTCTAAGATCGCTTCTCCGCAGAACTAAACGAAGCGAAAGAATTCCCAACCTCCCTCGAGTTGCTGGAGACTCGTGACAGCGCTAAACGCTAACGTCGCTGCAACCCAACCAGCCTGTCCACCCCAACCAAAATTGGTGTCATTCCAACTATATACGTCCTCAGGGACAGCCACTTGGGTAAGGTCTGGAACTCTTCATGACCGACCCCCATTCTGGACAGAACGACGACGCGCCGGGTGAGTAGTGGAGGGCTGGAGGGAGCGAAGAAACGAACCCCTTCCTAGAATGGAAAGTAGGCTACTATTGGCGGTAGTGATCTCGTTCTTGAAGACCTTCGAGAGGGAACCGAGGGGGCAAGGAGGGTATCGCCGCGCCCAAACCGACAAATCGGACATGGAAGCCAACGCTGGAAGGTTCGGCGTTCCCTTTCCGAAGCCAATCGTTGCTGAAGTGTTATGAGAACGTGTAAGAGATAGATATACAGAACCGTCACGAACCTTATGCTCTTCGTTGAGCTCCCTTGACACCCGCTCGGCGCACTTCTCTAGCCCTTGGTGGTTCTTCTCTCGCCAGTGTAGCTTTTCCGCTCACGCCTTCACTAGTGTGCCCCTTATCCACCTGTACATGTCCCCCTTCACCTCATCTCTGTTCGAAATTTCTGCGGTGGATTCCAGCTCCTCAAGGTGGTCACCTTCTCGTCTTCCTTGGCACCAGGTGGAGGTGTCAGCCATGACACCAGAGCAGCGTCGAGCGGTCGGATTTGCGCTGCCCAAAATTCAGGCAGCAGACGTGCTAAAAGGAGTACTTGCTGAAGGTAACACGTTGTTAATGGAGCGATTTATAATATCGGTCATGATACAGACCTGGTCGTGGTCACTTTGACATCGAACTTAACGAGGCTTCTCAGACTGCTTTCGCCTCCGTCCTCCCAAGTTCCCCAGTTTGACTCTTTGGGATGAGCTTCATAAATTGCGACATCCGGGGATTGAGATCCTTCTCAGCTTCATCGCCTTGCTGTAGGATACGTCAGTAACGCTAAGCGTGCTCGAGGGAAATATCACGAACCTCTGTCATGCTCAATCGTCTCCCAAAAATTAGCGCTTCCTTCTCCTTTTCAGCGAGCTTGGCGGTGAGCTCTCCAATCTCTCTCAAAGAACCTTCAATGAGGACGTCGGGGTCGATGCCATCGTTGGTCGAACATTGAGATATCAGCAGGTAGGCATGTTCGGTATGATAGGCATTGAATGCCTAACAACGAAAGCATGTACGTCAGACTAGAGATCGTGGATATATGCGTCGGAATACGAACTATTTCTTTCAGGGCCAACCATAAACAGTCAAGATTTTCATTGCCTTGAGACGTTGTCAACGAGTTCCATGAATCTCTACGGGAAAATGTTAGAGCGCTGCACCGAAACACAGTCAGGGAGGATCTACTGACGTCACTGCACGTCACGGTCATCTAAACGTCTTAGGGTTTAGGTTCCAGTCACGACGTGGTTTACTGTGGAAGGCAGTATGGTGACACATGGAGCATTTGTAACTGGTCGTTACTACGTAGCATCGATGTTGGTACGAAGGATGGAGCCAAATGTTGAACCGGGAATTAGGCGAAGAGACGGGAGCACGGGGCGGTCGCGCAATCAGGTGCTGTGTGCAAGAAATTAGGTTAACCCGAAGGACTAGATATATTAGAGGAAGAAGTGGAACTTACGGATGAAGAAACAACCTTCATGCGATCATACATCAACCTTCCGCATCTCTCGCAAAGCTGCAGAGCTTAGAGCTCCAGGCACAGCGTGTCGCTTTATACTGTGAGCTTGATAAAGGACATATCAGAGTTTTGGCTTCTTTACGTCCAGGGAAGACGAAGGGTAATTGAGGTAGTGCCAGTAGTGGTGGTGACAAAATTTCGCTCAGGAGACGGCTCCTTCAAGCCCGTAAGCGGGATCGGGCTCAACTGGAGAGTCGGCGACTTGCAGAGCGGTATCAGGAGAGTAGGGGTATGAATGAAGAGAGACTGCACAGTTGAGGTGGTGGAATGAGAGAGATCTGGGTTTGAGGGCGCTCACTCATACCCAGCGAGGTCAGGGAGCTTCATAATCGCCATGCGTCCATCGAGAGTTCCACGATAATGCATAATACAGGGCATTGCATCAGCCGCTGTGTTCGTCGGTTCGAGACTCGGTCCAGTGGACACGGACACAAAGTTGAAGGCGGAAATACTAAGATGGCCCGTGCGTCAAGTTCCGAAACGCCTTATGTCATCATTACAATTTGCTGTCTTGACTCTGACGCCTACCACGACCAATGGAACTCAACGACCGCAAAAATCGCCTCTGGTCACGGTAAATCGACCCGCTGTAAGTTTCTGTAGCCTCTCTGGAAAATTCGGCCTAACCTTGGCTCGTCCAGGAAATGTTACACCTGGTGTTGACAATAGCACTGCCTGAATCGCCAGCAACCATCCGTGGTTCTTTGCCCGTCGGAAACGTCTGCCCTGGCGGCCTCAATGTCGGTACTCGTGAGCGACCCCTGAAAATGCTTAAAGAATGCTATCACTGACGTTAGTTCCACAGGATAGTTCCACAGCAACATGCCGCACGACAGGCATACTGCCAAGAAGACCTCGCTCAGGCGGCGTATGAGCAGCTTTTTGTGTTCCTGGTCGTCTGTGCCCATACAGCTCCCACCACTGTCTACTCTTGGGTCCAGCTACACGGAAGACCTCCCAGCCAAGGCACGTTAGTTGCAAAATTGACACGGCGAACTCCATGATACCAGCACCCGCTTCAAGCATACTCGAGCCTTTGGCCAATGTCCTAATGCTTAGAGGTAAAGGACGTCCGTATTAATTTCAGAACTCTATGGCTGACGTGGTTTGTAGAAGGTCGTACCCGTACGCCTCCTTTCCTGTTCTGAACACAGGCATGAATGGCGGGGATGTGGATGATCTCAACGCCTTGGAGACGCCTTGGACGATGGCACCCGTAGGATGGACAGCAAGCTAGATGGAAATGGTGGCGGCGGAGGGAGTGACGACGAAGACTTACCGGAAGCATGACGATTTTCTCTGGTCGCCCAACGCCTCGCAGGCGTCCAGTCCGACACCAGTTCCAGTATCCCTAACGGTATCTCCGAAGGCCTTCAGCACCGTATGCACCCTGTCGCCCAACGCTTATCAAACGACGTTCTCTCCGGCAAGATTCGTCGCTCCAGAACTACCATTCTCTGTAGCCAACAGGGTATCCTTTTGTTTTCAGGAGAGGCGAGCAGAGGCGAAGATGCCCAGTTTGTCGTTCCTTTACGCTCTTCACCTATCGGATGCGGACTTTCGTTTCCTAATGGACATTGGACATTTTACATATACTTTTCGGACAATATCCTAGGCACTACTTTGACGAAATTCTTACATTAACGCCTTCCATGACTCGAGTATTGCTGGATTCTCTTCGCTTCGATACACATCCCTTTCATGTTTTCGTGATAAACTTCTACCCTTTGAGCGAGACCATTCGGGTATTTTTTATTGCAACAGTTCGAGCCTGTTAGAGCAGAATGATAGTATGCCCCAGGTCACTTTGAGGTCCGGTGTGCGTCTGCTGTATTGGACGCGAAAGATAACCGACGTCACCTACAGGATGGATTTGGAAACGACATAGAAGCCACCCGTCGGGCGTTTGGTTGCACATGGTTCATGCTGAGGACGCCTTGTATGATGTGGGACCATAAGTGAATCAGAAGACCGGAGAAATTCATTATCATCGAAATCGTGGAATAAAAATACACCTCGTAAATACCATGCACTACGTGAGTCTCATACAATAGTCAGGGTTGCCAGTTGGATTCTGTTGAACCGGAATCAATGCATGTCCTAACGAGCGAAGAAAACGACGTACCAAGGCCCAGTTTGGCATATTATAGACCGTACCGCTTCCACCTCCGACGGCGAAAGTGTAAACGAAGACCATGACCTAGAGGGAGAGACTCATCAGCGACGATGAACTCAAAGAAATGATCAGAACAAACCTGAGTTCCACCGTCCAAAGCAGCGGACATCAAGAAGTTGTACTTGCGGAACCATCCAGGTCGGTACTTGCGAAGGTAGAATTGGGAGAACATGGCGAGGATGAAAGTCGTGAAGATGGAGCTGTTGATACCGACGCTGAGGTAGCCGAGGGTCCAGCAGAGGATGGGCGTAACAACGTGCTTGGCACCGCTCTTGGGCCAAATCTTGTGGACGATCCAGAATGGGATGGGAACGCCGAGGCCAATAAGGATGGAGAACGGAACGATCTATTCCTATCATTAGAATGACTCATCGGGTTCATCGATAATTCAAAACTTACCGCGTATCTTGTACCGGGAGCGTACAAGAGATTTCCGAGAGCACCCCAGGAGACGGCCTCACTGTTGAAGCTCTGTACTTGCTGACCGGACCACTGGAGGGACGTTAGAGGCTAAAACGAAGGTATGGTATAAGAAACGTACGATGTTGGTACCTTGAACGTCGAGGAGGACTTCGCGATGGGTGCTGATGACGACCTTCATGATGACGTAGTTCAGGAGACCGCCCTATCCAATAGTTAGCTTGGGCGATCTCGAACCAAAAGAAAAACGTACGATGACGGCACCGAGGCATTGAACGGTGAACGTAACGCGAGGAGGAAGCTTAGTGTATTGACCCTGTACAACAGGTCAGAATGTACCAGGGGATCTCACTGATCAGACGTACCATCTTCAAATCTCGAACGAGTTGCCGAGCTTGTTCGATGGTGTTATAGCCGTACAAGGTGAAGTACATGTTCGTCTGTGGGCGACCGGGAATCATGGCGGCACCAATGATCTGGACGAGACTCTGGAGTTGAGGGACGAAACCTAAAGATAAACATGTAAGAACGTGTCGGTAACTAAGGAAGAAGGGACACTCACCAGTGATAGCATAAACAGTGACGACGAATGGGAGGAAGACGGCGGAAATGATGAGAGCAACAATGAGTGCCCACCTATGAGTGTGTTAGAGGTGTACGTTCGCCGTGATACTGGGTACTCACCATGGAAGTTCGGATCCACCGGTATATGCAGTAGCCATGGCCATGGCGAAGCTGCCGAGGAACACTGCTGCGTACCACCAGTAAGGCACCTCCTTGTAGACCTTCATTTTCTCGTAGTGAGGATCCGTACCCTCCCCGCTCTGTAGATACGTCAGATATCAATGAAACAAGTCGAAAACGCGTACATACCCTATACTGGCGGATAACGCTAATGATATCTTGGCCGTACCAGAGAAGCACATGGGTGATGGTGGCGCCGATCGACATGTTGACAGAAAGCTTGTTGATGACTTGAGAGCTGGCGAACCAAGGGAGACCCTGCGAGGTATTGTCAGATAATTTTCACGACAATGAGACAGAGGGGACCTACCACTTCGGCAAGCTTCGCAGGGTCGAGACGGAACTTGTCGTCGAGGATGCTGAGCTGGTCATAGAGGGTTCCGTTCTCGTAGAAGAGTGCTTGGGAGAGCCAAGGGAAGTTCTGACCACTCCAGGCATTCTTGGCGTAAGCGGCACAGAAGGAGATACTGAATAAATAGGTGAGAAGGAAGCGATAAGACAGGCGCTGAATCACTCACATGCAAATCATACATCCGAAGTAGAGTGACATCTGGGTGGCGAATGGGGTAAAGAGCGCTCCAATCGAAGAACCGCCAGAACCGACATAGTTCCAGTCGAGGCAGATCGAGAAGAGACCCAACCCTTCATTTCCAGCAGCGCCACCTATAGCCACGAGTCGTTAGCGTTGACATGGGTAATGAAACGTGCCGAACTTACCGAAGATTCGGGTGACCCAAGGACTGTGCTGACGAGCCAAGCAGAAAATGCTGATACCAGTGAGAGTCCTGATACCATGGGGCATGAGATGTTGAACAAGGTAGAGCGGTAAGAGAACTTACGGTGCGATGAACTCGGGGAACCATTCCCAAATGAAGATGCCGACGAAAAGCGCCCAGAAGAACTTGACACGTTTCTTCTGAAGGAAGATCTTCTTGCCACGGTGAAGAGCGTCGAAGAGCTGAACAGTGGGGAGGAGATTCGGGAAGACGATGTAGGTAGGGTATACGAGGAAAGACCTCATGAGACCAGCGATACCGTATCCGAGCAGTTGAGAACCTGAAAGCAAATTAGAGAGACGTTACGCGACGGCGATGGGAGGCATACCAATAAGTGTGAAGATACCGACACCAACATTGGGCTATATAAAACACGTGTGAGGATGTGTATGGTCAAGAGCGACAGACGACATACCTGGATATTATAGTAAAGGTCGTCAGCTGCGAAGATGCTGATAGCGAGCGCAGATTCGGCAGCGGTGGTGGAGAAGATGGTGACGGCAACGTGCTCCTTGATATCTAGATGATGGTCAGAAGATCGAAGCAATGCAAGACAAAGAGTACGCACTGAAGGGTCCAGGGTTGAAGAACCTCGTCAACGCAGTGCTGCGAGTTTGGAGAGAGGGGTATGGGTTACCGGGTCCGGGAATGACTTCTTGCAAGACGACGCCAAGGATGTAGGCGATGATCTGGAGGAAGAGCTGACTGACGTAGACGGTTTGAGGACGGAAGTACTAAGGATGATTGATGAGTAGGTGTATGAAACAACGAATGGAGAAACACGCACGAAAATCTGTCCCAAGACTGAACCAAAGCATGAAAGCCCAAGACCGAGGAACCACATGCGGAAGGTGAAGCATGGAAGGGATGGATCGTCCTCGAGGGAGATCAAGCGAGTAGCGACATCGATATCGGTTTCTAGACGATGGTGGAATAAGTAGGAAACGGGGTATGATGTTTGAAAGACTTACGAATGACCTTCTCCTTTCCATTCTCATCGAGGTCTTGGACATCGTCGTAAACCTCGCCGTGGTGGAACTCGGGGAGAGCAGCGATTGGCTCTTCAGCCTTCTCGTCGAATTTCTCGTCGAGAGATGGGTCGCTGTGATGCACTGGGTGATCCTGGGTGGGAAGGGACGCCATGGTGCGATACCCTTCGATTATCCTCGTTGGATACCTTATATTCTACCAGGACGGCAATCCTCGTGCCGTTTTCTCCTAGCGAAAGGGGCTAAACTGAAGAAATTACTTCTGAAAGGTGGAAAGCGAACTAAAATTAGCCCACGTACGCATGCTTCGCTTCGCTTCTAAATTTGATGAGGGGTAACAGCCATTATGCGTTATCCCGTGCTGGACAAGGTAATGAGGTCTCGATCAATTGGTGGCGATGTCGATAGAAGCTTCCCATCGTGAGCGCCATATGGCAAAGCTTCGATAGGGTAAGATTTTATCAGAAGCTAGGAAAGGATGCGGTAATGTACATCCTGTTAAGTGCAGAGTACATATCGAGAAAGCGAGCGATTCACACCTCATGCCGAGCGAAAGGCGTTATAATATGGCCCGTTCCCTCGTGATAGATAACGTTCCTACGTGCACCATCCAGGCGAGTGTCCCTATCAGACTTGCTCCTAGAACACATGGACAAATTGACCGATAAGTGTCAAGAAATCGTTGATGGATAGGTTCCGGGCGCGGCGGGATCATGTTGTGCAGATGTAGCATATGGCTGGATTCTCATTCCGGGCTTGCAGAGAGTCGATACCGCAGGTAGGGAGTGCTCGATATCATGTCGGTAACAGAGAATGAAGGCAACCCTGAACGAATCCGTCAAACGCAATTCTGATGAAATGGGCGCAAGGTTGCTTGATGCACTAATTCTGCATATAAATTCAGCGTGGCACTGTCGGGGACTTGGGGAAACGGTAGATGAACGCGTGAAAAGTATACTCGAATGGGTGCAAGTTGACAGTTGTTGCCGGTTCGGCTGATATTTTCGACGTGGTCGTGTGACCCAGCCGTGTGGATTTGGAGGTGTTGATCCGCGGCTTGTTAGCCAAACAACTGTATCGCACAGCCCCCTCTGAGCCAGTCACCGCTCGAACTTTCACCATTCAGTCGAAGGATAAACAGTTCAGCCTCCATCCGATTCTGCTAAGCCTCTCACCCAAAGTTTCCTCTCTTTTTCATCACTCAGCCAAGCAAAATATGTCGGAAATGTGGCTGAAGGAGCGAACAATGCCACATTGTTGAATTCCGTGAACTCGCTCAATCGAAATGATCAGAACACAAGTCCAATCGCGACATTCCACTGAGCTGCTTGATGTCCGGCTGACTCGGGGTCCAAGCTACTGAATTATATCGAGATTTACGGTGACTATCACTCTGATCTCCATTGGACACGATAACGTTCTTGGTGCGCTTGGCGAACTCATCCTGTGATCCTCCGTCGTCCTCTCTCCCTCTAGTTTGACAGAGAAGTTGCAGGTTCTGTCTGTAGCATCAATACTCGCTTGGCACAGATAGAGCTCTCGTGGTCAGGTACTCTATTATCTTGTCCAATCATGTCATTTCGTCGTGTGCTTCTGCCAAGACATACTCGATTAGTTCTGGTAATGCGGCTTCTTCTGTATAAAATCCAAGGATAAAAGGCCAGCAAGATTAACGCATTTTCCTTTGTCGAGGTTCTCACCTGACTGAGGACGGTCTATGGCTACGCTCCCTCAGCTCTCTCGTGTCCCACAGGAGAAGCAAGGCTCGTTGAGCGATGACGAGAAGTTCGATGAGAAGGCCGACGTTCGTTCTGTTGAGGTTGCCCCAGGAGAGGTCTACGATGATGTACGAGTCATTGACCTCGACGAGGATGGCAAGGAGCGTCCCATTGGTAAGTACCTCATATCACTGGAGCCTTTAGTTCGTAGCACTAATCTACATCGAAGTAACCGATGTCGACGTCGCCACTCGCCTTATCTCCCTCGAAGACGACCCGTCTCTGCCATGCTTTACCTTCAGGATGTGGTTCCTCGGTCTTGGTCTCGCATGCTTCGGCTCAGTCCTCGGTCAAATCTTTGTAGGTGTTTCCTCGCTGTTAGACGATCCACCATTCACCACTGATCCCCGGGTCTTCAGTACTTCCGTCCACAGACGGTGTATGTCAGTCAACTCTTCATCCAGATTATCGCATACATTCTCGGGCGCCTGATGGAAGAGTTCGTACCTGGGCCTGGAAACCCTCACCCAAAGCTCAAGATGACCGATAACTGGTTCTGGCGCTTCCTCAATCCCAGCGAGTTTAGTAAGTATCGAGCAGGATATCATCGTCGCCCACATCGTCTCACCTTCACGTTACTCTTAGACATCAAGGAGCACGTTGCTATTACTATCTTTGCATCCACCGCTGCAGAGTCTGCCTTGGCGATTAGCATTTTCGCCGCCGATGATCTCTACTATAACCTCCATCCTAACGTTGGTGTCGGTATCTTTACTCTCATCGGTTCTCAACTCATCGGCTACGGTCTTGGCGGTACGTTTCTTATTTCAGTCATCGCTTCTGATATCTAACTATTTCCAGGTATAATGCGCTCCTTCCTCGTGTACCCAACCTATATCGTATTCCCAAATCTTCTTCCGACCGTTCAACTTTTCGACGCGCTCCACCGAGGCAAGAAGATTATGCTTCAGAAGAAACGTGTCAAGTTCTTCTGGCTTACGTTTATCGGCATCTTCATCTGGGAATGGTTCCCTGAATACATTGCACCGTGAGTATACCTTCGTTTCGCTTATCTATCGGAACTCAATGCTCTCGCTAGGACATTGACGGGTATCAGCATCTTCTGTCTCGCCAACCAGAAGAGCGCTTGGTTCACGCGTATCTTTGGTACGTACCCTTCCCAATTCATTCGCAGCCAAGACTCTGACCATAAGCTCTTAGGTGGCGCCGCCGGAAACGAAGGCTTGGGTGCATTCGCCATCTGCTTTGACTGGAATTACGTGGGATCAGGCGGTGGCTCGATTGGCGCTCTATTCACGCCGATCTCCACTCAACTTTCCCTTTACTCCGGAACTGCCCTTTGCATGTGCGTTTCTGTCACGCTTCACGTCACTTTGTCGATCCTTTCTGACATCTCTACCAAAGGATCGTTTTCTGCGCTGTGTATGCAAAGAATATTTGGAACGGTCAAAACTTCCCGTTCCTATCGCAATCTTTGTTCTACGAGAACGGTACCCGGTACCAGCAGCTCAGAATCCTGGACGACAATTACCGGCTGGACAAGACGAAGCTCATTGAGGAAGTGAGTGTATTAAAGGAGATAATGCCACCATCAACTGACGCCATCGTTATAGGGTCTTCCATGGTTCGCAAGTTCACAAGTCATCACCAAGATTGGTGCAAATCTCGCCATCGGTGCGACCGTCATGCATGTATTCCTCTGGTACGGCAAGGATATAATCCGGGTTATCCAGAAGTACAGGGTAAGACTATTCATTCATACCCAATCGTTCGAGAAATTAACTTTTCCTTGACTTTGTCTTGGCATGGATAGGCGGGCGAGACGTATGATCCTCATTTGGAGAAGATGCGAGCTTACAAGGAAGTTCCCATGTGGTGGTACTTGGCTACATTTGCTGCAAGCTTCGCCATGGCTATGGCGACAATATACACCGGGCATTCCGGCCTTCCCTGGTAGGTTCTATTCGCGATTATCGAGCATATGCTGAGCGTCGGCTAGGTGGGGTCTCATTGTTGGATTGCTCATTTCTGCGATCTTCCTTCCATTTGTGATCACTGTATACGCGATTACAGGTGAGTAGATTCTTTGAAACCTGCCAGAATTGCGACATACCTAATATCTCCGAGGTTTCTCGCCAAACATTCAGAGTCTCGTCCAGATGCTCGGCGCGGCCTTGATTCCGGGTAACCCGCAAGCCAACATGTACTTCACGTTATACGGATTCAATACACTCGACCAAGCTCGTGGTCTAATTCGGGATCTCAAAATGGTGCGCGTCTTATCTTTTTCTGGGATGTTCATTCGGTTCCTGATCATGCCGATAGGGTCAATATACGAAATTACCTCCTCGTGTCACTTTCACCGTTCAGTCGGTCGGCGCTGTTGTCGTAAGTGTGGCTTTCAATCGGGCATCTTCCATTGGCTTAATTCATGTCAGGGTGGACTCTTGAACTATATCATCATGAAAGTTATCATCGACAGTCGCCGAAGCATTTTACTTGACGTCCAAGGTTCTAACATTGTATGTCTTGAATGCAGACTATAAAACCCTGATCTGATGTGCTTACTCGCCTGCAGTGGTCTGGTCAACAAGTACAATCATTCAACAGTAACGCAATTACTTGGGGTGCACTCGGTGGTCATCTGTACGCTCCTGGCGGTCGTTACGCGGTAAGCCTCTTTTTCGTCACGAGAACGCCTTCTCATCAATGCTGGAACATAGATTGTTCCATTCTCTGTGATCATTGGCCTTGCCGTCCCTATTCCATTTTGGTTGCTTCACCAAAAGTGGCCCAAGATCGGATTCAACCAAGTCGTCACCCCGATTTTGTGCTGTGAGTAGAATTCGTTCGTTTCCTTTTGAGTCTCCTTCAACCTTTCCGCTTTCCCAGGGACTTTGGGTTATCTGAGCGTTGGTATCAACAGCTCAGTCTTCACAACCTTCCTCCTTGCCGTTTTCTCTCAGTACTACCTTCGCCGATATCGACCAAGATGGTTCAGAAAGTACAACTTCCTTATGTCGGCTGCTTTGGATGGTGGAACGCAAGTCATGGTCTTCGTATTCACCTTCGCCGTTGCTGGTGGGAGCGGCAAGGTCGTTGATTTCCCTCGATGGGCTTTGGTAAGGCACCCTCTCTTTCAGGTGCTTTATGTTGCTAACGACCCATTAGAATCCTGCTGGGAATCCCGATTACTGCAAGAGATTGACCTAACGCGAGCTTTTGTTTATCTGTATTTCTTTCTCTTTATGTCGGCTATGATTTACTACTATGTACAATATAACGCCATTCACGATCCTGATTCTCGTGCCCATGATCATCTGGTCATCGGCACGCCACCGGTTCCTATGATGCCGCGATCCGGTTTATAATAACGGCTGTCCATGCAGACCAATCTTCACACTCGTCGCCTTCATGCCATCGCAGCCTACTCACAAACTATTCCAAGGCGTTCAAGTCGGTGGATTGACCCTTGAGCATCGGGTCGTTCTCGCGCCACTAACTCGGTTTAGATCCAGCAAGACTACCCATGTTCCGGTTGTTGATCTCGTGAAGGAGTACTATTCTCAGCGCGGCAGTGTTCCTGGAACGCTCCTTGTGACAGAGGCTACTTTTATCGCAGCCAAGGCTGGAGGATATCCCAACGTTCCTGGGATTTGGAGTGACGAACAGATATCAGCATGGAAGAAGGTACATGATCACATTGCATGCTAAATATGTACAGGAACTAATAGTGACGGCGTTGGCAGGTGACGGACGCAGTACACTCCAAGAAATCATTCATCTTCCTACAACTCTGGGCGCTGGGAAGAGCGGCGAATCCAGCAACGTTGGCATCGGAACATCTTTCCGACTCTTTTGTTGCGCCTTCCCCAATACCTCTGCCAAATAAGCCTGATCCCACCCCACGTCAGCTATCTGTTGATGAGATAAGAGAATATGTGGGTTTGTACGCTCGGGCCGCAGAAAATGCGGTAAATCACGCCGGGTTTGATGGAGTGGAGATCCACGGAGCGAATGGCTATCTTATCGACCAGTTCCTTCAAGATGTATCGAATAAACGGGACGATGAGTATGGTGGCAGCATTGAGAACAGGAGTAGGTTCGGCCTGGAGGTTGTCGATGCTGTCGTGAAATCTGTGGGTCCGGAAAGGGCAGCTATCCGACTCAGTCCCTGGAGTGACTTTCAAGGTGAGCGAAGTTGGCCGAATTTTCTGGTGAACAGACTTACAATCTCTCCAAGGAATGAGAATGTCCGATCCTAAGCCACAGTTTTTCCACTTTGTGGGCCAATTGGAGCAAAATCACCCGAAGTTAGCGTATCTTCATGTAGTTGAACCTCGGGCGAGAGGTGATAATGACCGAGAAGCTTTGGCCCACGAGGACAACGATTTCCTACGCAAGATATGGCATCCAAGGCCATATATCAGCGCTGGTGGTTATACGCGGGAAACAGCGATTGAGAGGGCTGACGGGACTGGCGAGTTGATCGCGATGGGAAGAACCTTTCTAGCGAACGTGAGTGTATTTTCTAATGGATCGGTTGACAGGTGCTAAAGATAGTGAATTATAGCCGGACTTACCTGTCAAACTCGAGCAGAACCTCCCTCTCAACCCATACAACAGGAAGACCTTCTACACAAGGGGAGACCAGCCAGAGGCTGCCATCGGCTACATTGACTATCCGTTTGCGGCCCAACCGTCGTCTACTTCTCATTTATAAGTTCTTTTGTGATGATTAGAATAGGAATAATAATAACCTTTGACCATGGCGTAGGCGTTGACGTGAAGAACAAGAAACACAACAACGACCGACGATCATCGTTCTTGTTCAGTCTTCGATTATGTCAGCATTATGTGAGGTCTAGGTCTCGTTCTCTTTCTCTTTCTCTGTTCTTGGTTCACCTGGCCATCGATTCTGCACCGACAGGAATAAACGACGGTCTGGTGTTTAGCATGGCTTGCAGCATCGATCTCCCTGAGGACGACCTCGTGGACGAGTTCTTGATGGAAAGCAATCCATTCTGTCAAAGGAAGGTCAAGCGACTGATACCCATACCAAAGCCCCTTCTGCTTCCCACAATTTCGGCAAGATCCCCCCTCGGGATCCCCTCCTTCTCATGCGTTACTCCTCAAAGTCCAACATTTCGCTCGCCGAACCAAATGCACTTCGTGAAGAATGCTAGTTAATTAGACGTTCGGTTGTGATCCCTTATCGCAGAGTTTACGAGAATTAATTTGATTCTTCGCCCAAGCTGGTAGATATTGGCCCACCATTTCGTTCGCGCTCTGTGATTGTCACTGTGAGGAGTCCTCACATGGCGAGATGGCCGAGCGGTCTAAGGCGCCAGACTAAGGAGACCAAGGCAGTTGCTGCCTAGTACATCTGGTCCGAAAGGGCGTGGGTTCGAATCCCACTCTCGTCAGACTTTTTTTGCCAATTCTCAACAAAGTCGTTAACTGCGCCTCTAGAGCATACTACCTTTTATGGCATACGCCACTCCTCAACGCTTTATTCACCGAATCAGCCATTAGACTCTCAGAGCGTGAGGCAAAGTCCATAACAACACAATTCCCAATTGTACGAACGCGGAGGGTACAAGAATCAATGAGATTGTGTAGAAGATACAGCTGGAACCGCCTGTTTAGATCGAACAGCTTGCACGATGGATAGTACCGTTAGCCCAACTACTACAATAACTGCGAGCGCAATGATGAATCTCATCTGGAAGGATAGATCATGAATGACAGGTAAAACATTACAACCAATGCGCTCTGAACATACCTTCATATCCTTCCAGTACATATTCCGCCTAACCTTCTTGGCTGACCGACGAAATCCACGAGCGGACTCAGCTAAGCTTTCTGGAAGGTGGAAAAGTGAGCGCGAAGGTACGAGGGTTTCGAACTTCTCCCGTACCTGTGCGAGACTCCAGATCCTGGATCCGCTCTCCTCTAGCAGCTATGCGGTTGATGTTATCCCTCATTACGGCAATCGTCTGGTCAATCTGTTCTTGAGCAGCAGCAATCCGAGGACTCTTTGGAGAGTGAGGTGGTGGGGTCGAGGGTCCAGCTTCAACATCGAGATTGGATGCGTGAGGGTCGTAAAGGGAGGCAGGTTGATACTGTGCGTTTGGCCTTCACAATGGGTGAGTTCAAGGAGATAACGCAAGGTTGGTTGCTTTCACTCACATGATTTCGTTACAGGGATAGGAAAATCGAATCTAGGCGTCAACGCCGTGGGTGCTGGTCCAGCCAGTGGGGAGAATGGCGAGCACGTTGGGCATGCTGTTTTAAAGCTTGGTCAATGATGGTAACGGGACACTTCCGCTACACCGCCACACTCCTGGCGGTTGCCAACCCCGTCGCTACCCGGAACCAAAGCAAGCCAATTCCCGAACGATCAAAAGTTTCCCTTAGACGATACGCGTTTATTCCTTCCTCTGTAATCTACTTTGCTATGAGTACTAGCGCCACATCCCGATTGCACTCCAGTAACCCTTCGAATTTGGATTTTTCGCGTTATATTTACGAACCCTCGCCCTTGAAACATCTAAGAATGACGACGGAAGAAAGGCGTCGCTGCTCGGCGCTATCTTTCGCTTGACGGCCTCCACCAGGAGTTCATCGATATCTCTCTCATCCGTCGGCTGCTTGACCCTAAACCGCCACTCCATCGCTTCACCATGGTGAGCCCAAGCCTGCAGCTTGAGTAGCAGGACTAGTGAGAATGGGGCGCAGGGTAACCCATCAGCATTTCGCCGGGTGATGGATGAAACTGGGATGCTTGGGATGTTTAGAACCCCTGGGAGTAGGATGTCGACCTTCAAGCACGAGTTGGTTTCAGCGATGTGGTACCAGAGAACCTTATAGGTCGCGAATGAAGATCGTGGATTCACGAGGTAGAAACGGGGATTATTCTGGACAAGTCGTGCTTTGATTTCTTCTTGTGATAGGTTAGTGTCTAGGCAGAGAATGTCGAGGTCCTTTTCGGGGATCAATAAATCAGATAAGTAGATAGATCTTTGCCTTGTGGAATGCTCACATTCGGCTGGCGTGTCCCACCCAGTAATCGGCAACCGTATCCTCCAACGAAGCAACCTGTAACGTCTATCCGTCTGAGAGTTCCTATTGCGTCTACGGCAACTTTATGGATCTGCTCTCGCGTCGGGCTAGGTCCTGTGGGTCGACGACGTTGATACATGTCTCCCTATAGGTAAATCCCCGTCTAATCCCAGCTTGGTTATCCAGTACGGTCGCTCACGCGACTGTGTGAATCCGATCTTGAGGCTTCTTTAGGCGCCCATTGAGCATCTATGTCTATCTTTCCAACCCAGGGAGAACGGCATCTCAGAAGATCTCAGGACATCTCAGGACACGCCATTCATTCGCTCGACCCAAGATGTACTCAGGCACGCTGGTAAATATATATTCCAGGCTTCAAGGCGTCATCATCTGATATGTTTGTCGGTAGGTTGTCAAGTGGGTTGGAGAGCTACTCTGGTCTCTGCCAAAAAACTTTGAACGCTCCAAGTGTCAGATGCTCTTTCGACAGAAGCACTTGAGTACCAGCGCTGAAGTACTTCCTTCTTGATTCAATGATATTCGGAAGCAGAATGAGAGCTCACGCCTGTCGAAAGTGTTGCTGTATCCGAGCACCACGCAGAGAAGGTAGAGACCCTCGGCTAACCGGAGCTATCATGGGATTTCCCTCCGTGACCAGGCCGATTGTGATATCTACCCTCATGCTGAGAGTGGTGACTTATGGCCGTCGCTGACGCCCCGCTTGTTCACTCCCTGTACCTTCTGCAGATAGTCAAGGTGGGTTCATCGAGGTCCTCGCAATGGTACATTTTGGTTGACAGTAGGCGAATGTAGTACACAAACGGTAAGTTTCGTGGATAGAAATCTCGAAGTGAAACTCAGCAGAGGGCTTCGCGCTTAGTTGCTAGCTTTGTGGTATTGGTAAGCATCTCTTACTAACAGGTGCTGGCGAATTATTTATACGTCTGGATAGGTTTATAACTATCTGGGGACGCTGAGCCTCGAGGTTTGAGCTTTTTCAGATTATCAAGGACGATCTGAGACGAAATAACTATAGGTCGAGCTGGTCTGGAAAACAAAATGGGGCGTGGCCAACGCACTCTTCTTCCTTTCAAGGTACATGCCGTTCGTTGATGTCCCAATGGTGATATATTGTGAGCATTCCCTCCAGTGGCTCAGCACGTCTACCCAGAATTAACGTCCCTTAGATGCTTTGGGGACCGATATTTCCACACGAGTAGGTTTATTATTTCACATGGTTCGCCTCTACTTACTCTGCTGCCGATGTAGGCTTGCCACCTGCTATACTCGATTAGTGCCTGTAAGTGGCTGAAGACAAACTTCCAGACCTATCTAAGCCATCCACAGGGATGACAATCCTATCGATTGGACTTGCGGAAGGTAGCTTTAAATCTGCTCAATACTTGTCGTCTTCCTGACTTCGATAGTCATTCTCATGCTACGGACATACGCTCTCTCTGGGAATAACCGATCCTTACTGATCTTTTTGACGGTCTTTTTCTGGGTGAGTTCGAAGCTTATGTCTTTAAAGAGAATCATTTCATCCTATTCTTGCAGAGTATTGGAGCGCCTGCTCTAGTGATATTGGCCTTATTCCTCAAGTCGTTGAAATGTAAGCGCCGAAGATGATCATTTGGCGACAGCGATGGAATTACGTTCATTCTTGCAGATGACAGCCCTCCAATACCTGGCCTGCCGGGTTGTTACCCCAGCGAAGGGAGTTCGATACTATTCGCCGACTTTGCGCTCATACTATTTATGGAATGTGGTGGGTGATACATCCTTTCATTAAACGTTGTCTGACACATTCTGGTGCAGTGATCGCGGTCCTTACTATTTGGTTTGGAATTCGACGTTTTCGTGATTCGCGTAGCCATGTGGTGGCCACACTCTATCGAGATGGAGTTTTTTATTTCGTTTATTTGGCTCGTAAGTTCTCTATCACGGCCCGTTAGCACTGCACTCACGTTGTAGCTAAGTTATTTCTCTGGGGAATATCATCGTGCTAGCGGCTGGACCTGTATGTCTCTACTCAAGAGATGCCTCCAATTTGACAAGCTAATCTCCCAAACAGCCCGAACTTCTAGACCTCCTCAATACGTGCGATATTTTCCCTTAACCATCAACCGTCAGCTAACGTAGACGATAGATTCCAACGCGTCATGCATTCAATACTTTCTACCCGTATCTTGCTGCATGTACGGCTCGCGGCTCGAAAGCAGAAGTTGATCGATCTCGACATGTCTAGAACACGGGATGAATATGATCTGACCGTCGCGCATATGCAATTCGGAGATACGTATTTGACAACCCGTGCTACTTTAACAGATCTACGCACTATGTACAGTGATTTCTAGGTAGAGTGACCATTGAATCGAGTCGTGTGGAGAATGCAACCCTTTCGAGGTGTTCGCGGCACTCAGCAAAAGAGCTATATCGTCTTATCCATACATCCGAGACAGTAGAAAATGGCCTGAGAGTATTGCGATCCAAAGACGCTATCATCATATAGGATAGCCAATTCTGTACTTTTCAATAGGCCTCGGAGCAGCCCACACTTATACCCTCGAGCGTATCTACGGCAGCTTCATCCGGTGTCGAGCTGAATCCTGTGGGACGATGACGCTGCTTGGTCAATGCCTGGTTCTAATGCAGATGTCCGCTTAATCCCAGCTTGGGTATCGACGCGCTTGCTCACGAGACAGTAGGAGTGACTGTGAACCCCAGCCTTCGACGCCCATTACTAACCGCGCCCATTTTTGGGCCGGAGAACGGGTTGTTCATAGCTCGAAAGGCAGGAGGAAATCGACCCACCTGTCTGACTGGCGGGATCTCGGCCAGCAGGCATTAACCTTGAAATTAAGGAGATACCCTGGAGAATGCATCCTCCAATCACCGTGATCTGGTTGCTGTATCCGATATGCCCAAGCTCGACAGGTTGATGACAGATTCACAAGTCATTCAAGATACTCCGAGCTGTGCACAAAACCTTAAATACCCAAGAATTTGATCGTCGTGTGATTGAAAGACACTCTTGCGCTGAGGAATTGAATCATTATGATTCAATCTTGAACAAGTGACCTACTTCTGGCGCAGGATGAGATTTCACGTCTGTCATGCATTATCTCTGCGTATTCGTATCACGCAGTCACCTTTCGGAGAAGCCTTGAACCGTTGGCAGATTCGATGTAGTCGGAGCTGGCACGGCATGTGGTTCTGTTTCGAAGAAGACCATATCTACTCTCTGCAGATTGATAGTCAGCAATGGCCACGCCTACCGATGTCGCGACCCTCGCTCATTCCCTCGCCCTTCTGCAGATAGTCAAGGCGAGTTTGATTGCTTCGCTGGTTACTTGTAGTGTTGATGGTTGGTGGTTATAGTATACAAACCGTAAGCTTCATCAGTCGACTGGAGGCCCTCACTGAATGATTTGTCCATAGTCGCCAGCTTCGTCCTACTGGTACGTATACGCCAAGAATATCGAACTCATGCTAACCGTTACGAATAGGTCTATAATTACTTGGAAACATTCAGCTTAGAGGTCAGGGCTACCTACCCTCCTGGCTATGCACTGCACTCTAAGATCCTGTGATTAGGTTGAACTAGTCTGGAAGGTTAAATGGGGCGTACCAAATATACTCTTCTTCCTGTCGAGGTATACACCGTTTATCGACATCCCTATGATAATGTATTGTGAGTATTCAAGCCTAATAAGGGCTGGAAAGGATCGGTTTACGAGCACTCTAGATACTCTGGGGACAGATATTCCGTTGCGAGTGAGTACAGCAGTCTGGGCTTAACGTCCTCCGCTGAGCTACCCTCGAGCTAGACTTGCCATCTCTTATACTCCATTGGTTCCTGTAAGTATTTCTATTAGGAGTGAAGAACTAGGCTAAGCTATCAAACGACGACCTAAATAGGGATAACCATCGTTGCGATTGGGCTCGCGGAAGGTACAACTCGAACTCGTTCCACGAACTCACTGCTTACTGTATCCTCTTAGCAATCATGATGCTACGGACGTACGCCCTCTCTGGAAATAGTCGAAGAATACTGGTCTTCTTCGGCATTTTCTTCTGGGTAGGTCGACGAGGTGCTCGCGGCGAGGATGTTGGGTTGGAGCTGATGTTGACCTGGATGTAGGCTGTAGCAATTACCGCATTGGTTATATTAGCTATCTTCCTGAAATCCTTGAAATGTGAGTCACTACATCGCCCTTCAGGTTTCTTCATCCGATGATTATCTCCTAGATGGGAAGCCTCCAATAGCTGGACTCCCAGGCTGTTATCCAACCGAAGGAAGTTCGATCTTGTTCGCAGACTTTGCATTGATACTCTTCGCGGAAATAGGTAGGTCCTTTGCTCTCTACCGATTAAAGAGTGTCTCCTCACGCAAACAGTGGTCGCGGTTATCACGATCTGGTACGGCGTAAGACGATTCCGTCACTCAAGAAGCCCAGTAGTAGCCACCCTTTATCGCGACGGAGTATTCTACTTCGTCTATCTAGCCCGTGAGTGCCCATCTAGTACTATCGAACGACCAACCATTAAGTTTGAATGAAGTCATATCTCTAGGGAATATTATCGTTTTGGCAGCTGGTCCGGTATGTACTTGCCCCGAAAGGTCGTCCATCCAGATGTACTAACTTAGGCTCACGATCAGCCAGAGCTGCTTGATCTCCTGAATACGTATGTTTCCTCTCTGGTATCTTACAGCTACGAGCTGATGCTGGTCATAGATTTCAACGTGTCATGCATTCTATCCTTTCAACGCGTATGCTCCTGCACGTTCGCCTTGCTGCTGGGAAGCAGAGGGTGATCGACCTCGACAGGACAAGAACGGAGCCAGACTTCGAATTGACGGTCACTCATATGCAATTTGGTGATACTTTCCTGTCAACACGAGCGACGATGTAACATAGTCTCGGGGGACGGTCAAGATGCATAATGATATTCATTAAGCCGGTCTAGAAACATCTATGGGTATATGGGTCGGACGTGATACGAGACGGCCGCCAGTCCTAGTCCAGGAATCCAACACTCTTAAGATGTTCTCGGTGCTCAGCACGATGAGCTATAATCTTCTTGTCGACGCCCATCCGCCATATAGGTGTCGCAATCTAATCAAACCAGTTAGCTTTGTGTCACGAAGAACAAAACATCACGGAATACGTACATATGCGATACCATCCAACACAGCGTCAACAATGAAGTTGTTACCAGGAGTCGAGCCTCGAGTAGATGCTCTGAAGAGGCTAGTGATCAAGTCGCCAGTGATATGAGCTTGGCCGTTCTGAACGCCTGAGATATGTGTCAGCTGTTGGTTAGAGCTGCCAAATAAACTGTCAACGTACCTGTGAGCATAGCCAGGGCAGCTTGATCAGTAGTTAGGCCGTCGTCAGAGTCTTCGATTTCCTTGGTGATTTTGGGCTTGGTCGTGTTTTCGACTTCGTAGCCTGGTGTGGGCATGGTTGGGGGCGAGAAGAGGTGAACGTCGGTGTCGTATAGGATCAACTCTGAGCGGAGGGTGTCGGCGAGTCCTAGAGAGGAGAGCTGTTAGTGACGGGAAGTGTCACAACCAAGGGATAACGAACCTCTGAGAGCATGCTTAGCCGGAGCATATGAGGCCCACCCAAGGAAGGACATGTAACCAAGTGTTGACGATACCAGGACCAACTTGGCTCCTTTCTTCTCCTGCTTGGCCACCATTTTGGCAAATGCCTACTAGTGCATCAGAAGCGCCGGTCATAGAGCGTACAGGAGACTTACGAAGGCAGTCCAAGCCTGTACCCAATATCCCCCAGTCATCCCTGACGCAAAGTCCTCTTCGGTCATCTCCACGAAGAACATCGGCTTCCAGTAACCAGCGCAGGCAAAAATTGCGTCGGGTGCATGACCACCGTGCGCTTTACACGCCTCTTGCAGAGCAGCAGCGGATTCCTGAGCAGTGTCAAGCTCGTACGAGTATACCTTCAATTTCTGCGAAGCATTGACGCGGGCTTGCTGCAGAGTTGTGCAATAATGTCAGCAAAGGGAGCAGGTAGTCGAGCGCTCTGCTCACCTCCATCTTTTTGAGAGCCTCGTCGAGTCGCCGTTGGTTTCGTGCTACGATTGATACGTGTGCACCATTCTTGACGAGTAATAGGGTAAGGGAGAGGCCAAGACCCGTACTACCGCCTGTAACATAACAATGCTGCAGAAAATGAATGAAGTTAGCCTAACGCATGAAGAAAGTGAAGACTTACAAGGCCCTCAGGATTCCACTTCTTCGAGAAGAACATGATAGTTGACGTGCTCACGGTCGAGAACCATCGTTGGAAAGGCACGCCAGCAATATTTTTGGAACGCGTCGCAACATCAACTGCGTCGGGTTTTGCCGATAAATCAGAGCCTGATGGCGAACTTGGCCGTCTTGAGTCCGAGAGCCTCAAGCAAGGTCGAGTGTACAACTTGAAGCTATGGTAAAATTCAAAGAAATGAGGACGAGTTGAGTTTTGATCTTTGCCATAGCCCAGACTTCTTTCAAGCACTTCCAAGACATTTCTCTACTCGCCGTAATTCCTCCGTGGTAGCCTTCTGATAAGATTTCCCAAAATCTCGAAACGAATTCACATGCGGTCTCTACAATTAAATGAGTCTAACCCGCTGATTTCGGTCAATTTCCTACAGCTGTCGTGGCTTTGTGCCAAATGCGGTTAGAGGCGGTAGACGTCGGGATCATCTTCCGCGTCTTCGCACAAATGCACAGAGCGGACCCTACTGTATCAGGTAGGGTAAGAACAACTTCTCCCCAATACATTCAATTCATAACGTACCGTACACCAGCACTCATGGTGGAAACTATGACTCGCAGACGAGGCCAAGTTCGCGCGAAATGCCAAACTGCAATTGATACAATTTCTCCCATCAGTTCACATGAGCAAAACACGCATCACAGCCTTGACCGTTTCTGGTGGCTCCAGACTGATGATCTCTTTCCCATCGTTTGCCCTGGAGCCTTCCCATACGAGCCTACGGATTCATTTGCCGATGTTTTAGGCATGGTCCATGCGAAGCGCGCACGAAGTGAGGCTCCACCGACCTATACCCTTTCCTTCCTCCCTTCATCGTCGCTGGGTCGTCGAATCCTCAAGGACGGGTGAATGACCCATGAGCGATTCCGGGAGTTCATTCGAGGATTTAGCACGGTCAGCGCGACTACTTCAAACTGTCAAGGTTCGTGACTCTCCCACATGTTCAAATGATTGCCCAACCCTGAGCTAATGTGTCCAGTATACAAATGGTGACTTCAACCTATGTTCTCTATCGCCCAAACCCTTCTAATTCTTCCCAGTCGCCAGCTTCACACTACTGGTAAGCTTGATATAATCGATATCCTCGCTTGTTATTTCTGACGTTCTCTCCCGCAGATCGTCGACTATCTCTATACCCTCGACTTGGAGGTGCATCCTCTGCCATCTCTGCCTCCAACGCGAAATCCTAACACTCCTTCAAGGTCCAGCTCATTTGGCAAGCACGATGGGGTTATGGGAAGATACTCTACCTGCTCTCTCGCTACCAAACCTTCTTTGACGTCGCATTGGTCATCTACTGTTCGTCCTTCCCTACCTTCCACTTTGCAAACGCTGACCTTGCCAACTTTCAACAGATGCAACAGCTGAAGGAATCTCGGATGATGTATGCCCGCACCCTCGTTTCCCATTCAATCGACTCACGTCCCCACAGGCCTGCCACAAAATCTACTCCGTCGCTTCATGTAGGCTCCTTTCCCTCCACTATCCCGTCACTTTAGCTCACCTTCCTGTAGGGGCGACTGCATTCGGAATTGGATGGGCGGAAGGTAAGCCAGCATCTGGTCTCTCCCTTCGCTGGTGTCTGATCATCCACCAGCTATTCTCGTCCTTCGAACCTTCGCCCTATCAGGAAACAATCGCAAGCTATTGACAGCCTTATCCGTCCTCTACGTCGTACGTGTTATCGCTTAGCTAGCATGTTCACAAGCTCACATTCAGACCTCAGGGAATATATGCCGCCGTCATCGTGGTGCTAGCCATATTCCTCAAATCACTAGTTTGTACGTCCTTGGCTCATCTGCTTCTTCTGCGTGTTAACGGAAGTCCACAGATGGAGCTCCACCACTACCAACGGTACATGGTTGTTACCCAGTAGCGGGAAGCTCGATCCTATTCGCGGACTTTGCTCTGCTGCTGGTCTTTGAAGCCTGTGCGTCCTATATCCCTCATCTTCTCACTCCGCACGAACTGAGGATATCATAGCTATCATGGTTATCACGCTTGTCATTGGTATTCGACGATTCCGACATACTCACAACCGCCTGGTGACGACACTATATACAGATGGGATCTTTTACTTCGTGCTTCTCGCATGTACGTTCATTCCGCCGCTCCATTGTTCCACGCATGCTAATAACATCGACAGTCATCTCCCTGGGCAACATCATTGTTCTGCTGGCAGGACCAGTACGTTATAGTCTACCTCTTCCACCTGTCATATGCTCACTCTTCCTTATCCTCTCCAGCCCGAATTCGTCGACTTACTGAACACGTACGTCCTCTCCTCGCCTCTACCAGAACTTAACTGACGACCTCTGATAGGTTCCAACGCGTCATGCACTCATTGCTATCATGTCGGATTCTCCTACACGTCCGAAAAGCAGCATCTGACAATGCTCTACCATGGACTGCACGAAGCCCTTCCGAATTGGATTACTCCTTCAACCTAGGGTCAAACCTCCGATTCCGACATGACCAAACTCTGGACGCTGTCACTGAAGTAGGCGAGGGTTGAGAGTCGAAAACCTCCTCCTTCTCAACACCTTCGGAGCGAAAGTTTTTGCGCCCCAACCAACGCCCATCCTCTCGAGGAACCCATTCAACATGACCCTCAGCCTGGGACCTCTGGCATGACGACCTCTCATTCCACCATATATGTCCCACGATGCATGATGGCCAATGACTGCATTGCATTGTAATGGTACAAGAAATAATAGTAGTACACACGATGCGGTGAATGTAATGGGTATTGGGAAAATGGCAATACAATGAATGAATTCTACGATCCTGAACCACGTTCGATTATGGTCCCACCACCCAAACTTCAAGACCAACACATTCGAAAGAGACAATACCAGCTTTTTTGGGTCCAGGAGAGCATAGAGGCTCATTAGCGAATGTAGGGCAGAAGGCACTCGAGCCTTCAAACAAGGTGTCATCGAGGTAAAGGCCGTAGTTTCCATCCCTGAAAAACGACATATCAGTTTCATGCATAGAGAGGCAAGAAGACGAAGAACATACCCTCCACCAAACGACAAATATCCAGGTTCACAAAGAGCGACATAATCGTTCCTCCCCGTCCAACTAAAGATCTGCAGATTCTCGCCGATATACCTCCAAAGGAACCTTCAACCAAATCCCACATCAGAAACCTCTTCTTTGACATCGAATATCCAAAATCGACTTACGACTCCCCACTCCCATAATACCCACCCCGACTCAAATGAATCCCCTCTTTCCCAGTCCACGCACCAAACACTCCTCCATCCGAATCTCTCACAACTAATAAAGATCCAGCAGGTGTAGGAGCTCCAGGTCTTGAAGGTTGAACGGCAGCTTCGCAGCGAGTGTATAATGTGTTGAGTGATATTCCGTGTTGATCGAGGGAGTAGGCGAGAGTCCATTTTCGTGGGAGGCGGGCTAGGGCTGGGAGGTGGGAACGGATCTAAACGAAGAAATTCAAGTAAGAGGATGCGAAAGGAGGGAGAAGGGGGCAGAGGGGCAGAGGAGAAGGGAGCAGAGGAAACATGGGGCAAGGAGCAGAGGGGCAAGGGGCAAGGAGGAGGGAGCGAGAAGGGAGCGAGAAGGGAGCAGAGGAGCAGGGAACAGTGAACAGGACGGGAGCACGGAGAAGGGAGCGGGGAGAAGGGAGCAGGGGAATACGGGAGTAGGGAGCAGGGGGAAAGACCTACCCGTTCAGCCAATTCAAGATCCAACACCGGATCCGTCGACTCCCTCCTATTCAAAAACTCAATCCCACCACTCTTCCTATCAATAACCTTCACAACTCCTCCATTCCCAATCGTCGCATTCCCATTCATTCTCGCTCCTCTTGCATTACTATTGGCGCTACCAGCAGGTAGAGTCTTCGCTCTCATCTTCACTTTATCTTCGTCTTCCTCTCCTCCCTTCAGTTTTCTCCCTCTTCCTGCATTACCAGCACCAGCACCAGCACCAGCACCTCCATTACCACCCCTAGCCTCCTGCTCCAACTCCCTCGAAAACCCCTTATCCCAATCATACCTCTCCCCAGCATACCCAGGTGCTCCAGTCGGTGGTACATAAACATGCGCAGCAAACGGTGAAGCCTTCGTTGTCGGTGCGAACGGAGTTCCATGTGTGATATGAAGATCCGAAGAAGACGATGCATGGGTCTGTCTTCTTAACGAAGGTCCAGCCGACGAGACCGTATGTTCTGAACTTCTTGACCTATGCAACGAAGGCGATGAATGGTCATTGGGATGAGAATTAGGAGCGAACAATGCTTCGAGGGGAGGTCGAGAGAATGGAGCGAAAGGCGCTTGTGGTAGGTTCCCTGAAGTAGGGAGTATAGAAGACATGAACCTTGAAGAAAGGTTCGATAGAGTAGCATAAGGTGACGGCCTAGGTGATCCATGTGATGAATTGGAAACATTATCTTGACTGTTCCTAGCTGATGATGATGGGGGTGGCGACGACTCGATATTAGAAGCTACAGGAGCTTTCGACTCGACAGGCGGTGCTGGTGTTGGGATTAGGACACTTGTGGAACGAAGCGGGGAGTGTCGGATGTCAGGGGATGCACGGACTGAGGAGGTTACGGATTTAGGTCCGAAGTAGTCTTCGTCGAAGTGATGGGTGGGTGAGATAGACGGGGAAGTACGGTCTTGCTGCGACTGTGATGGTGCTTGGACATCTGAGGACAGATCCAGGAGGTCTGGTGCCGACTGCGTAGCTGGTTCAGCCTGCGGCTGCGGCTTCGGCGAGGGAGGCTTGGTTGGCTCATCTCGCTTTATCCAATACAGAGGATCATCCTGGTGAGCTAGCAGCTCTTCCAAGGTACTATTCTTCTTCTGGTCGACCGCAGCCTTCGCATCCTGACCAAATCTCTCGAAGTAGTTCAAGGTAGGATTACTCGGTGGCCTCTTTGAAGATGGACGCGTACCATCAAATGGTACTGCTGTGGGTACTGGATAGGTTGGACTTGGTGATAGAATAGCTAGAGGATCTTCCGAATTCGACACAGGCCGTAGCGAACTGGGACGTGCGTGGTTGTTCCCGGAACTAGATCTGGCAGAGGTAGCCGATGAAGCCGATGAAGCTCCTGGTATAGGAGATGCTCGTGGTGTCGCTGGTGAGAATAGAGTGGCGAATTTATCGAATAACTCTTCGTCATTCCTGCGATTTTCAGAGGAAGATCGAGAGCTCGATGGGCGATGGTAGGTTGTCGTTTCTGCCATAGAGTTTATCGTCTGGCGACCAGAGGTCAGCGCATGCGATTTGGGAGAGTGAAGATACGTACATCGTGGTCGTAAATTGTAAGATGGAGATGCCCATGAAGGACAAGAATGAAAGGATGTGCTCAATGGCGAGCAACCCGATGAAACGGGAACAAGTCGTGGTCGGCACGTGCTGATGCAGCGATGAGATAAAATTGGAACGCAGACAGATCATCGTCTCCTCGATCATTGCGGGGACTGTTTCCTAGTTTCATCGCCCATCTAACGATTTGAAGTGTTCAAACGTTGACTACAGGTACAGCTTGTTGTGAGATGAGAGATGGAAGATGGATTCTGTAGTCTTGATCGGCAACAGCGGATCGGCAAACGACTATCTATCTCAATTCCAAGGTGGCTGACAGCGTTTCCGTTCAACTTGCAGTTCAACTTGTAGTCAATTGATGACTGACTGCTCCTCTGGGTTGACTATCAGCCTTTCTGGACAAATCCTCCCCGGATCTTCCGCCGTTCTATCCTATACCCCATTACCCTTCTCCTCCCAACCCCCAACTAGTTCTAATATTCGCGTTCTGATCTTCTTGGCAGACAATGTATTGAAGCATATTTGACGCGTCACCACGACCCGCAGTACGCTCATGAATTCGATTCTTGCTGGGGCGGTAAGCTAGACCGGCGGTATGATAAGGAGGATTTCACGTGAAAACCAGAGCGATGAGCGTTATATCTGCTTTGCTACCTTGTGAGCATCATCCGCCCTCTAATGACAGACACTCTTTGGTCAATAATATTTTGGCCTATGTCGACCTTTTCTTTCTACTCCAAACTATCAAGGCGTTCAAGAATTCGCGTTTCCGAGTCTTTCGGCGCGTCTTTCATCCCATTCAGATTTAGCGTTCTTGCTGAGTCATCACCGCAGGAACCACAATCACCCCAAAGAAACGACCATGTCAGTTTTCTCTCGTCAGCACAAACACGAGAATCCTGCAAGGCAGTCACCAATAAAACCTCTTGCCTCACGATAGCAAGTCCAACTCCACCAAACGCGTCCTTTACGCGTTGGAACCATGTCGACAGCTAGCAAGAGCACCGCCAGCGAATTGGCCCAGTCTGCAGTACCACAAGCACTGCTCATGTTGCCGACTGTCGAGAAGTTTTTGGGCGCTGCTAGCGTTCGATTCTTTCCGCTGCTAGCTGCTCTTAAGCCTGTCGCGAAGTGGGCTGTCATTCTGTTGTTCTTGTTGAACTTTAGGTCGTGGCCTCTCCAATGGCATTGTGAGTTGTTCGTCTACCAGCTTCCTTCATTATACTGACCCACCATTCCGTCTGCCAGTCCGAGTGTTCAGGCCCGTCTTTCGTATTCGCATCCAGCACAAGCTCCTGGAATGGCGTACTCTGTTCTATTCCCGGAAAGCAAGACGTGAGGCAGAAGACAAATGGCTGGACTCAATCACACCCGTTGGCGCCGACCCTTTCACCTATGAAATTACCTACAAGTCCTGGGCTAGTGCGTCCTTGTTGTTCTTATGAACAGACTGTTGAAGCTTACGCGAAAATATTACCAGGTATCGACGAAAGTGACTTCAATGGTCACTTGAGCAACTCAAGCTACCCCAAGGTAAGTCGACAAATTTCATCCTTCTCCACCCAGGCCTGACCTCTCATCTACAGACGCTAGATGCTGCTCGTTTCAAGACCGCTCTGGAGATGTTCCCCATGTTCTTCAGATGTGGTGGATGGATACCTCTAGCTGGTACGTCAAGCAGTCTTCACCTTCAACCAGTTCGCTAACATTTGTCCCAGGAACCCACTTCAACTTCGTCCGCGAGATACCCATGTTCGCTTCCTACGAAGTCAGGATAACCACAGGCTCCTGGGATAACAAATGGGTACGCTCTCTCTTTCCATCCTCATCTTCACCACCAAGCTCTATCTAACGCTACCGCTCTCCCAGATATACGTCATCTCCAAATTCGTCTCCAAGCCCAAATCTAAGAAGGGCAAAAAACTCCCAACCACTACCGTCAACGGTGCCTCTAAGGATGCAGACTCCAGTCCCAACGCCAGCGGTGACGAACTCTTCCACGCCTCTCTCCGCACACCCTCCACCGACGTTCTCCTAACCTCTCCCTCCCCCACCCCCTTACCATCCGTCACACCATCAACCACCAGCTCTCCCAACCCCTCAGCAGACCAAGCCCAAGCACTAAAAGCAGTCACCGATACCCTCATAGCTTCTACCTCACGTACAGGCGGTATCGAACCAGACGGTGCTATACTCCACACAGTCACAGTCTCTCAATGTTGTTTCAAAGTTGGACGTATCACCGTTCCTCCTTCTCTCGTTATGGCTATGAACGGGTTTTCTGCACCTCCTCCCTATTCCGCCGAAGGTGGCTCTCCTCCTGCTGCTTATTCTGCATCAAACCCTCCACCACATTGGCAAACAGCGAAAGAGCTGATGTCGTTCCCACACGGCGGGTCACCGAAGAAAATGAAAGAGTTCATGAAGGGTGGATGGAAGAACGTTCCGGAGGGAGAAAGGTGGTGGGAGGAGGCGTTTGTTGGGGTTGAAGAGCAGAGGGTTAGAAGGATGGAGGTCGTTGGGAAGATTGGGCAGACTATGGGAGAACTGAGGGCGTTTTGATTCGGACACCTTTACCTACAGTTACAATGGTTCCTATACTAGACTTGTTAGACGGAGAGTTATGGTGGATGTACGGATTTTTGGTATCTGAAGCTAGATAGATATGTTTGAAATTAATTCAGGATTGACGTTGTGGATTCAAGAGGTCTGGGCATCAGTGCACTATCTTTGGACTGACAGGTGGTATGTTGACGCGAGGTCGGTCGGTCTTCCTGTGAGCCTCCTTGCTCCTGACCTCCACCATGATCCTCGACCACTCTTTACAGACACCCTGCTACTCCATACCGATTCTTCGCTGCTCCTGGAAAGATCGTTGCTATTTCTATTCAACGATAACATAACGGGGACCTTCATCGATCGAAAACTATCAAGCAAGCCTTCAAGTTATTCGCTTCCTCATGGCCCTGACATGAAGCCCAGCAATCTCCATTTCGCCTAGAGCAACTTCATCATGGCTTCTTTAGAAACAACGTGTTTTCCCCAACTCCTTCCATCCACCCACCGCCAGCATGGATTCTCCGACGTCTTCTAGCGTCACACCGCCGTTCTTTTCACTGTCACTCGTTCAATTACCCTCACTTATCCTGCCATCTACCTGGTTTGAATTCCTCGTTCTGGTCGTTGCCTGTGTTTTCTTGCTCAACATTCGGTCATGGCCGTTCGCATACCATGGTATGGCATTCTATACATTTGGTCTTGCCAGTATACTGACCAACATCCAGTCCGGTTATTCCTCCCTGCCATCCCTCTCCGGGTGTGTGAATACGCAATCAAATTCCGATATATCTTCTCCCCCAGCCACGTGAAATATAAACACTTGCTCACCTGGGGGTTTGGGAAAAGTCCAATCGGTGCCAACCCCTTTGAATACACTGTGTCCTATCAGTCTCGTGCTAGTGTGTCTCCTTAACTCTTAGTTGAATGAGGAAGCTAATGAACCTTCTGTAGCTATCGATGATTGTGACTTTTACCTTCACATGAGTAACTCAAGCTACGCGAAGGTGAGCGAGTCTAGGAGGTCCTGGTATTTTGAAGCTGACGCCTCTTCTCCAGGCACTGGACGTCGTATGGATGAAGGCGTTCCTCAAGAGCTTCTTGATCTTCGCCGGTGCGGGAGGTTGGATGCCATTGGCTGGTAAGTGATGCAACCTGCGACTGCGAGTTGGCTCTCTTTTTAACAATTCCTCTCCAGGGAATTACGTTCACTTTATTAAAGAGATACCCGCCTTCTCTCGGTACGAAATCAGAAGGAGCATCGCTACCTGGGATGGAAAATGGGTACGTCTGATTTGGAGACAATGGACCGACACTGGGTACTAATCCCTCAGCTCAGATATACTTCGTTTCCAAGTTCGTCACCAAACGGTCTCGGAGTTCTAAGGCTACAACTCCACCGGTGCCGGAGAAGGGCCACGACCATCTCTCCATCCCCATGCCACCTTCCTCTGGGTCATCTGCACCTCAGACCCCTCTCCCTTCCGACGCAAACACTTCACCCGACGAGCTTCTACGAGCTGCCTCTGCATCTCTCTCGTCGCTGGATGAAGACGACGTCATTCTTCACGCCATCGCCATCTCAAAGTGCTGCTTCAAGCTTGGTCGCATCACTGTTCCCCCCGCCATAGTCATGGCCACCTCAGGCTTCGCTGCACCGAACAAGACCAACCCTTACTCCAGCACCAACCCACCTCCACACATGCAACCATTCATGGAAATGGTTGAAGATGGCTGGAAATATGATGGGGAAAGGTGCATCGACTTTTTCAGAGGCGATTGGAGAAGGACCCCAGAACACGAACGTTGGTGGGAAATGGCGTTCAAGGGTCTTGAGCAAGAGAGGATCGCGAGGCTTGATAAAGTGAACCGGATGGTAGCGACCATAAACGAGCTTGGACACTAGTGTTTTAATTTATTTTTGGACTCGATATATACCCAGTTTGTCGGAACAATAGGTCCTGTGTACGCTGTAGAAACTAGCCAGGGAATATTAACCTTTCCCTCGTGGACGGACGAATTGCCTCGTGTGTCCCTCAAGCAAGGCCAAACATCTCTCATCGTAAGTCAATCAGAATTGACTCAATTCCTTTCATAAACCTTTGGTTCATACTCCGTGCCGACTCCCTCCCGAACGATCTTGGAATAAAATACTACGAACTACAAGCTGGAAATTGTCTGCATAATGGATTAGTTGAAGGATGTCCGGAAACACGCACAACGATCTAGCCCCGAGATCAACCTTGGGCTGTCGCGAGGTATTCATTTCGGTATCTAATATCAACCAGAATCCGACGGCGATAGACTGATTAATCCCGGTTACAACACAAAGCCTGTGTCATCGGACAGTGCTGGTGGAAGTTTAAATGCTCGGAAGTTCTATATGGGTATGACACTTGCTACCTGGAGTCAAATGAATAACATGCTTTCCGACATACTCTATCCAGTTCTGGCCTAGTATCATTCGACATGTCGATTCCAACATAAAACATAAAGGCCTTGATCAAGAGGTGTAAAGAGTGTACCTGCCATGATTCCTCTTCTCGCAGTCACTGCACCCAATGGATTTCGCCAGCAAATCTTCCGAGCTGCAATGGGCCTTCCCCATCTTAAAAATCTTGGGCTGATATTGATCGCGTTTATCTTCTTGATCAATATGAGATCCTGGCCGTTCGCTTGGCACGGTAAGTTCACGTTGACGTTGAAGGAGGTTGGCGGCTGAACGCAATTGCAGTCAGGATCTTCAAGCCAGCAGTTATTCTGAAGTTGAATTACCTGTGGATTTGGTCTGGGATTGAGTCGGAGGAAGAGGTCTTAGTGAGAGTTTCACCTGTGGGGGCCAACCCGTTCGAATATGAGGTGAAGTACACCTCTAGAGCATGTGAGTCTTTCAGCCGATCCTCTCTCCATCCAACCCTCTGACACAGGACATGAGTCTTTGACGATTGCGACTTCCATTTCCACATGAGCAATTCTGCCTACGCTAAGGTCCATATTGTCTACTACCGCGCCCACGATGATACTAAATGCTTCAACAGGCTGTGGACGCGTCAATCCTCAAAACCATTCTCCGCTGCTTTCCTACGTTCCTTGCACTAGGAGGTTGGATGCCCGTAACAGGTATTGACCAAACGATGCATCATCGTACAGAGCTTTGGATATTCATCGGCGTGCAGGCACGACTTTCCTTTTCCGCCACCAAATACCACTCCTTGTGCAATACGAGATACGTATGAGAATCGCGACCTGGGATCAAAAATGGGTGAGTGAGGTTAGCAGCCCTTCATAATCACCGGATCGTAATCCAAAGACCAGATCTATTTCGTTTCTGAATTTGTCACAAGAGGAAAAGGCGAAGTCCTACCGATCTCCGAAAAGTTGCTCTACTCCTACAACGCCGACGACGGCAGCGTTTCCTCTGATTCCGGAGGAGGTAAGGAACGGCTGCTCCACGTCCGCATACCTTGACTGACAACTGAGGTTACAGGCTCCAAACCCATCGGAAACTTACAGAAGAAATCGAATTCAAACGCAATAGCAATTACGAAAATGTGTTTCAAGATTGGTCGCATAACGGTACCCCCTGCCATTGTACTAGCTTCAAGCGGTTTCTGCAGTCCCAATCCAGGACTCGGGGGAGGTTCATCACCATATTCCCATAAAAACCCACCCCCACACTTTCGAAAAGTCAGAGAAGTAATGTCCAGCATGAGATGTGACCCGAAGCAAGGCCGAGCATTCTACACTAGCGGTTGGAAGAGTTTTGCGAAAGAAGATCGTTGGTGGGAGCAGGCTCTTTCTGGGCTCGAAGAACGTCGAAAGGAAGGGCTTAGATATACTGCACAGCTCATGGATGCGATAGAAGGATTGGAGAGGCTATCTGGGGGAATGCAGAAACGGTTGTAGTGACTTGGAATGTATAGTATCAACGATGTGACAACTACGGGAATATGTATGATAAAACTGCATGTTATAAAACAAAAGAACGGTGACGAGCTCAAGATGCAACCTCGTGAACAGGCTTTCCCATCAACCTTCGACCTTCCTCAATCTTCTCCTCGTTATGAGACAGCTTCCCCGAGATAACCTTCGCCTCGCCTTTGATCTTGCTCATCAACGAAACCTTCCCAGACATACGACTTCCACCACTAGTCGAGTTAGACTCCGAAGTCCATTCCTTCCTATGCAAGTTGGAGCTCTCTTGAGGTTGACTGGGATCCAGGGAGGAATTGTTAGCGACAGGAAGACCATCGATTTTGTCGTCCTTAGGCGGGACTTGAGGCTTCTCTTCCTTCTGGCCCTGCTCGTATCTTCCTTCAATTTCTGAATAGTGTTCCTTATCGAGGGGCTGGTCACCATAGTGAGCACCAGCGCCTCCTAAAGGATGTGTCCTAGCAGCCGGTACGACTTGGGGTTCCTTTAGCTCCTAGGTACGAAAGATGTTGGTTCTTCGATGGCGAGATGAGAAAGATGGATGGCTTACCTCAGAATCATGGAGATTCGCTGCATCTGGTATATCGGCATTTAACGTTTCTGGGCCTGAAGTGAAAGAGTGGGTACTCTTTTCTTCGTCTTTGACACCTTTTTCACTACTCTCATCGTTGAGATGCTCCTTCGACTTATCAGACTCGGAGGAGACTGATGTGACAACATCAGCACCATTTGCGGCGCTGTCTCGCTCTTGAATGACTTCATTGGCGTAGCCTGACGTGCCTGTTGCAGGGGTCTTGGCGGATGCAGAATCGAAACCGGGAGCGATACTAGCGGGAACGTTGGTAGTTTCAGGATCAAAAAGACTCTGCGGCTCCTTTTGGAGAACGGTAGACGTATCGATAGGCTGTGGAGATGATCAACTTCGGTCCGCTGCGAACGGAGACAGACAAGAGAATACAGTACGTACAGACGATTCTACCTTAGAATCGGTTTCCACGCTCTTTGAAGAAGTGGACGGAAAAACGGCCTGATAAGCCTTCTGTGAGAGCGAAGAGGCCAGGTTCGCCATTCCACTCACAGCATCCTGAATGGGAGACGATTCCTTGTCAGTAACTGGAGGCGCAGGGGTCTATAATCGTGTCAGATAGCAGAAGGAACCAATTCAAAGGCGAAAAAATCACCTTCGTCGTTTCCTCAGAAGCGAGTGATGTTGCACTAACATTGTCTCTAACAGGGCCAGGAGGTTCCAAGGAACCCGTAGCAGGGTTTGCTTGGAGTGTATCCGCCGAGATAAAGCCTACGCCAGGAGTAGGGTCTGAATCGCTTTCTCTGATGAGAGGGCCTAGGTAACTAGGGAGCTGACTGTCGTAGGGGCTTGGGCGGGCAGGGGGTTCAATTAAAGAGCTTCGGCTTGTCTCCGACCCTGCTTGAGCGACGGTAGAAAGCTCGGAGACCGATGCTGCATCTTGAGGTGCCAGAGAGTTGGTATTGGGAGTCAGAGCGGAGGTATCAAATGTCCCGGTATCCTGAGACGGTCCAGGTACTATCTCTGCTAAAAATTAGTTCGCACCGACGGCGCGGGCGGTCGACACGTCTCACTCACCATTGGCTCGACCAGAATCATGATCTGCGATGAATTCCGTCAGATGAATTTCTCCGAGATAAGTTCGAACGCCTACCAACTGCGTTGCCGTCAGGGACCGGTGTTGCTTCTGAATGCTTATCAGACTTTGACTTTTCCGCTAAAAAGAGTCAAAAATCTAAGGATCGATTATGATCATCCCGAAAGGGTCATCGCTTACGTAGATATCCCGCAATCTGGTTCGGTAAATACTGCCTTACGGTGTCACTCGCGGTTAGGACGGCATCCTCGATGACTGGCATTATCGATGCTTCTTGTGTAGCATTTCCAGATGGTCCTTCTGACGCCGGTGTACGAGGAAACGCGCCGGGTAGCTGAAGTCCTGGGGTGGAAGCTGTCGAAACTGGGACGACAGTTGCGTTGCTTTTGGCGATATCATTTGAGTCCAGATGAAGGGCCGACTTGGCGCTATCGGCCCATTCGTTTGCGGGCGTCAACGGGCCGTCGTTATTCAGAGTTATGGGGTCGAGCGTAGACATGAAATCTTTGGACGAAAGAGAGAAAATATCCACTTGGACGTCGCTGCACCATGTTATGGCCTCTGCTATGGGTGACGTCACAAGTGGCTCTCGACTTTCACCATCCAGAGTGAGGTCATGTGAGGTCATGAAAGATCACAAGGTAATGGACAACACTACCAAATACGGTTCACAGTCCTCGGTCCCTGAAACGCTTGTTTTCTCAATTTCATGGGCCACACGTCGGTGATGGCATTCTCAAAAATGATAAGAACCTTCAGCAACCTTGTGTTTACTCGACATTTCCACCGAAGAAACACATTCAGTATATTCTAGGGAGATCCGCGCCACCAAATGTTTTATGTGGACGCTTAGGAGAGCTTTCACCCTGATTTTTCTGGGAGATATGGCTAGAAATGATGTCCCGAAGAAGCTCCGCCCGAGTTTACCATGCGGGTACGTGATACATGGTGTGCAACTTACCACGATAGCTCGCAACAAAGATTCGCGACTTCACAAGGTGTTCACGTTTAACGCCGTACAGAGATGTCAGCGTTCCACGTCACTCCTAAGCCATGCCGTCAGCACCCGAGTGCCTTCTGTCTGGAAACCTGCGGTTGATGCGCATTTGACACGTCTATTTCTGCGAAAATTCAGTTTCGACCAGAAAGGTAACAAATGCAAATCCAAGACCGATAATGGGAATGGCGAAACCGCTGTTAATTATCGGGCGAACTCAAATAAACATTGACCGTCGCTTCGAAGAATCCGTTACTTTGACAGCTGTATGTCAGAACCCGAATTCAACGAAGCAATCCGACTGGAGTGGTCGACAACGACTGAATTGTGTTCATCAGGTAGTTGGGCTGCCGTGTTTGATCAAAGGATTCGTATCATTCGACTCGGGTTCCCCCGAAACCTCCGAGTACATACGATAGTTTACGGGATCGATTAGGGCAGGTGCTAAGAATAATGTTCTGGAAGACAACCCACGAGAACAAGGCGGTCATATCCCATCTCGCGCCAAGACTACACAGAGCATGATAAGTCAATCATTCGTCGTCCATACTAGAAGAGGAAACTTCGCCCCCACTGGAATCATGCAGAGTCCACAAATCGGACACGAGTTCCCTCAGATCATCTCCGCTCAAGTCCATATTCTCGAAGTGTGAGTTACGTTTCATGAGGTCCTCTATAGCCGTGGCATACACGGAGAAATTCTGGGAAATGCGTGTGCTTGTTGAAAGGGAAGATAGAATTGGTGCCTGTCTTGGTCGAGTGAGAAGTCCACGCTTTTCATGATCATCCACCGATGAAGAATGATTCGTGGAAGGTTTGAAGAACGCTGGGAAAGATGTGGGTATCGGATATAACGGAGCAAGCACCCTAATACAAGCATCGATAAGCACGTAGTCTAATTTCGGTCAATAGAACGCGGTAAACTGACCTGGACGACGCCGTATCCTGATGAGATCGAGAAGTATGCCAGCTTTCGAAGTTCGCGAGTAGCGTCGGTGATAGCCCTCTGGTGACAGTGAGATCTGCGTATTCAATGTGCTCCACTTTCAGTTTCTGTCGCGAAATGTTAGTTCTCATCGCACGGATATTTGCGATATCGCGGGTGGGGTACCTCCTGGTCCAACGTCGAGAATCTAGCGACCTTGTTTCCGCCGGCGTCAGAGATCACCGGAAATATCCCACTCAATTCTGCAAAAGGCGTATTAGGCCCATTCCAACTAAAGCGTGAGTGAAGAGATCGAAGATCCTCGTGTGCCTTTGACCTAGAAAAGTCCTATGAGTTGGCACGCATCTTTGCACGGGTTAGGGGCGGTATATATACGGACCGAAGCGGGAAAGTTGCTGTCTCGATATGCGAGGAAAGAATGGCCGAAGCATGATACGCCGAACCGCGCTGTGGAGCCAGGACCACGTAAAAGTCAGTCACCACCACAAACCCCATTTATGCCAGAAATGGAACGTTCTCAAGAACTCACAATAGCTTCCAGGTAGTCACCGCCCCAGCAATTACCGTCCCACGTTTCTGGTGGCAAGATAGGTACCGTTATAGACGCAAGGTCATTGAGATTGCGCAGGTAAAGCGCATCGTTCATAACCCTTCGAGTAAGTTGTGACTGTTAGTTTGGAACATCAGTGAGTTCTCGTGAAAAGAAACGACGTGGGTTACATCGGTCGATGGCATGTGCCAAGGTGTGGGACCTGAGATTAGGGGGAATACCAGGGAGGAAAGTTTGGGGTAATCATCACGAGCGCTAGTCAGAAGAGAATACATGAACCCTCCAAAATATGCAGTATCGTTGATAACTTGGAATCCCTGTAGTTCTTTTATTCGGCATCACGTCGAGTGCCAGCATGGTCAAATCCCACCTGAGGCGAATCGCATTCCTCCAAGAAATGTCTAAAGTCGTCTTCCATGAAGTCTTGTGCCTACATCACTCCTTAAATCGTTCAAGAATGTTCTTATCGCAGAGGCATACCTGATTATAAAGGGAAAATCCACTTTGACCCGACGACCATTCGCCCAGTTGAGGATCCACGCTTGCAGCGTCCGGCAGACGGTGGATTGACCGGGGTGTATAATACATACGACTGAAGTCTGACCAGTACCTCATATCGCCATCGCCATCATGTGTTTTCGGCACACGAGATGCCTCATCTTCTGATAGATCCTCTTCCTCGATTCTGGTATGGTATGCGCTAGTCGATATGCGATCTTGTTTATATTCTGATATCCCTCCAGCCCTATTGTCACCTCATTATTAATTTATAACACTAGGTTTGCCTTGTATTAACCTACCAGAGGTGAACATTTCCAGGATCGTGTTCCTTAGTAGCGCCGGCGGATGCGTTAACTCGAGAAAGCGTTCCAAAGGCACCTACGGAACAGTTAGTTGCGCGTTTCTTAAGAATAGCTTGTGATTAACTTCGTCTATCAAAAATCAAGGTACGTGGGTACAGTGAGCTATGTCCCTGAGAAACTGTCAATCAGCAATATCCTTCAAGTTGGAGAACTAATTTACTGTGTTGTCGTTCCGTTCTACGAAGGAGATGGAGGAGTCGAATTGGTCGTCGGTCTTGAGATAGCATTCTTGCGTGTTAAAGAAATGAGTTCCGACGTAGTTTGCAAGCGACCCGGCCTGAATGTAGATGATTTCCTTCATGGCGACTCAAGCGACTTGCGATTGCCAGTGCTTGAGTATGAGATGGGAATCCAGAAGATCCAGATGTGACGTCGTGTGACTAAGCTGCATCACAGGTTTACCTTTCTCGGACAAGTAATCAAGCCGAGAACGGCTAGCTTGATATCCGATTCAGCACAAGGTTTGGCTAAGCAGAAAAACCGAGGATTTTCAGCATTACGGGGAATGCCACATGGGATGATGCTTCGGATGCTTCAAAACGATGAGGTTGTTAAGTCCGAGAGAGCGAGTCAATTTCACCGTCACAGCATTTGGATTGAATTCATATGTACCACAAGTCAAACTCCAGTCAACCCCTGCTTGATCGTTTGGACGGCTAAACTAGCTCTTCAGAATAGAGCGGCCCGGACTAAACTCGTCAAGGAATGCTTGGAAGATATTGCGCAAACCGCAACGGACCGCGAAGGACCGCCGTAGCCGATGTAAGAGTTACGTCGATCGAGGAGGACAAGAAATAAGCTCGGAGCTTCTTTCAGATCTTTCAGGCATCGATTCAGCCTGGAGGAGCAAGCAGCACGAGGCATCGGTGTTATGCGACCTACCCGAGGTGATGGTGGCCTACAATGAGATTGGAGTTTTCGCTTGTTTTCCAGATGAATGGCGTCAAGTTCCGGGCGAATGTCGGAGCTCCGTGCGTTCAGGTTACACGCTTCATGAGTGAACAGTCCCGTCCTTTCATAGAACAGAGAGTTGTCAGGGTCGTTGAATGGAATCAAAGTGCCATATGCCAAGGCATTTCAAGCAAGGAATGAGAGCGGAGACTTGAAGCCTCTGTCTGCTTCTTTGATCTGGTCAATTTCAACGATACCGACGCGTTCCGACAAGAAGCTGCTGACCGAGAAAGTAGCGATGTACGCCCGTCATGAGTCGAAGTTCGACGCCGTATGGCAAATGAATTAGAGAGTTTTCAATGCGCCTCCCGAACACGATCCGTGACGCCTCCGCCATGTGGCAATGCGTATGACAGGTCAGAGCATGCTTATATCACGACAAACTTGCTGTATGGCCGAAAATCAAATGCAAAAAATAAGTTACATAATAATACATGTGTGCAACCGTCAGTAGAGGTGGGCTTTTGTGGCAATTTAGTCGGAGAAGCTCCGTGTCACAGAGAAACGCGTAGACTGTCTAGTGCCCTGCGATCCTCCGAGGAGAGTGGAGTGTACTGGGATGGCCCAACGCGATGGAGTGGGGGTAGCAATGGTCGGGGTCCCGTAGTTCCGAAGCCATGTAATGGTGGCAAGTGCATCCGCGAGTTGACCTCGTGGGTGTATAGTTGTGGCGAGTGATGTAGGGGAGGCGAAGGTATGCTGGATAGCGTTGGGGACGAGCCGGGAGAAGCTGGGCTCCTGGAAGATCCGGGGTACTGTATGTGACGAGAGCTTGATGGCGAAGTATCTTCATACGTCTCGCTCTCGTCAGAGAAGTGGGAGAATCGATCCAATCGTGCGCTGAGAATCTTGCTGTTGAAAAAGATGCCATGAGGTACCTGTATCCCACGTAGATAGTCAAAGTTCTCTATCACAGGGAGTCGGTTGTAGTCGCTGGCCTAAGAGCATGTTAGAAGCTGTCCGGAAGTCGACCAAAATTAGGCTCTCACCGAAAAATAAGCGACCAAATGCCATTTTCTGCTCTCAGCAGATCCCGGTAAATGAACGGCGACAGAATAGGTCTGTTTAGTGAGACCATCTGGCTTTGACGGCCGGTCCTTCCGTCTCGTTGGTGGCGGAAGGACCGCGTTGGGATCTGATGCCCTGCGTGCTCTATTGAAGTCAGCTGCCGTTTTCTTCGCCTGGAAGAGTTCGGATACTGACCTTCGTGCAGCCTTTGCATCCCTTTCCTCCTGTGTGGTCTCGACTTTTTCCTCGTAGAAGAGATAATCACCCCTCATTCTACTTTGCGACCTGTTCATTGGATTAAAAGACCATCGCTATGCGTTCAAGCAGGGATGGTACCAGCGTCGCCCATCCGTCCATCGAAGGAGACCACCTTCGTCTTGAGCCTCTTCCCACACGTAGACGTGACCACTTCTGAGTTCCTCGCGTTCGCTAGATAGCAGGCGACGTCGGACGATAGGTAGTATATTCTGCCGGGCAGCCTCCAAGATAATATGCGCATCATGGGCGTCTCTCACGTCTTTGCAATTCGATTAATTTGGTGTGCTGGATCCAGTTTGCTTGACTCACGAAGGTAAGGGTGGGTTACAACCCCATTTCGAAGGGAAGAAGGAGAGGTGTATAGGTTTCGTGGAGGGTAACTTGGCGGTTGGTGGGCCATAGTGACTCCGAATATTCTGGGAAATGACGACAAGCTTTAAGTATTCTTGACAGAAACTCTATGTGACCTGCCGAGCAGCAACCCCTTAAGGTCCCGGAGAGTTGACGGGGACGCCATATAGACGCTTGGGAGTCTGGAAAACAATGAATAACAACCGACGTCCAAAAAGAAATAGACGAATGGATCTGTGGGACTCTGTGATCTTGATGACCAGATAGGCTCGGCTGACAATTTTCACCCCAAAACCGACGAAAAAGGCTGGATAAACTCTCTTTTGAGCGGCTCTAACGTGATAAATCGGGACAAGAACAGGGCGATTCACGAGGACATGTGTTTGAACTACGATCGCTGAAAAAGGAAAGAATTGTGACAGTGTGGGACTCCGTACGACGTATCACGCGCCAAGTTTAGAGGGAATTCCAATCTCCGGCAATATTGACTCCTTGTGAGCTGATCAACACGCGAACGAAGTAATACCAGGCTCTCGACTTTTCGCATCTTTCAGTGGAAGACATAAAGATTGGCATTCACAGGTCCTCGACGTTCTTTCACTGTCTACAGGGAAAACTTCGGGATTCCGAGGTTTTTCCTTGCCTGCGATCTGCACTGTGGCTGTAACTACCGTTGGGACTGACATTCTGTGGTCGAATTATGTTTTCAAGGAACAACCCTATCGAACTGGCGACGTCGCTTTTCTTTACGACCGTCTCGGCCATCTCTAGCATATTCTCATGGGCTCACTTCGGACAAATTGTCAATGATAAGACTGATCTGGACCCAGATGGCGCGAGACGTTTCGTTCAATCCCGTTAGTCGTGTCAGGACTCGACATCTATTTCCTACGAGAAGACCAGCTAAAGTAAATGTGGATTCCAAGTATGCTGGTCATATGGTCCTCAGAAAGCAGGCCCAGGTAAAGCCACTTCGGATCTATGCGATAATATCTCACCAATAACGGCATTGCCTTTGTGCGGGTACCGCCGCCCCATGACTTTGACATACCCACGTCGTCCATGCAGTCGTTGTTTCACAGAGTCGGTACCGAGATCCTAGGTCTCCGGGACGCAGTATGGCGACTTTAGGTTTCTCTATAGGTTCTGCCTTTTGATATTTCCCACCGAGATCGTGGAATAGGTCGATATCATCTCACGGAAAACGATGTCTCATATAATATCAGCGCCTTGATTATCCACAATTTTAGATACGTTCTACATCGAGGTGGGGTCCGCAATATCTGGCTTGAAACGTAGTCGTGCAACCAATACGGTATTCCAAGGGTCACCTGCATTCGACACCTTCGAACTTTCCCGTGTTTTCTCGTCAATGGATTCGTTATACGTAGGGCCGCCAAGCACTGAAGGAATTCTACGATCGGTTGTCCACGTCCCCCACGGATGGCCGATACGAGGATTTGAGTAAACGTTGAAATTGACCTATCACATTCGGAATAAGCATTGGACTTTAATCAGAATATTCGTTTTCTTCACCTGGCCATCAGGGTGGCTATGACTGACGAACAAGCCATATGCAGGCGTGTCGAGCGTGCCAATCACTATACACGTTTTAGTAAGAGATATTATGCATTAAAGGGTTGGTATACCCAGAATGATATCTTCTCGTTGAATGTGGTGTAGAGGTTCGTAGATCTGAAGGACAGCATCTATGTTGGCTTTGAACCATTTCTTCGGAACTTCCAGTTGCTCCATGTAGCGATATACAGTCGTCTCCGCATACAAGAACGCAGCTTTCTTTCCAGCACGAAGGTTGAATGGCTGACGCCTGCTAACCTTTTGCCTAACGAAAACTTCAGTAAATGCCAGAGAGAGATTTAGCGAAACGTACACGCCGTCATGACCTCGAGTTCGGAATGTCAACCAACCTACCATCGCATCCAATCCTCTCAGGGCTGAATTGCGTTTGTCTGTCCTAAGAGAGTTCTTAGGCACCTTTCCATATCCCCGCAATGACGGTAGCCCTCTTGTCTGCTCCTGTTCACATCGCTCTGGATGGAACGAGTTGAAGAGGGTTATGAAAGCCCCCAGTGGTTTCGACAAATATCCCACTGCACCCAGTTCGACGGGCGAAGGGTCCCACAGAGGGAGAGTGACTACGAGAAGAGGTCAGCCCACGCAATAAGAAGGAGCTGCGAAGAATGTACGTACGCGATGGATGATGTTCGTGATTCAGGAGGAGCCTATATCGCCTTTCATCCCGGGTCATAATCGCTCGATCATCCGTCGGAGAAGGTGACTCTGGCCTCGGGAGGCGAACTGATTCAGGAATTGGGTGGTGGGCAGAAGTATGGAAATCATTCTTGGGAAGATCAACACTGGGTGAAGTTGATGTGGAGGAGGACGAAGACGAGGAGGGTTGTACTGGCGTAAAATAGACAGGTATTGGCATTCGAATATCGGAGGCTACAGTGGATTCTCTGAGGGTGAGCTTTCCAGAATCTGCATTTATCGAGGCAGGAGGAGATTTGGAACCAGCAGTGTGATATGAGTCGTCTGTTGTTGGTATGCTGGCCGGTGAAAGTCCTGATACTTCGTGGTCTGGGTACGTAATCAGCATACGAATGATGGAGTGAACTGTTGTACCATACCAAAACGTTCGGCTTGGAACTCGGGAATGGATGGCCTGGGTCTCATGTCAGGCGATGTACGGGGTTGACGTGGGTGGTGAAGGGGTGAATTCACTCCTTCAGGAGACAGGGATGGACGACCGATTGGAAGAGGCGAAGTAATATGAGATGGCGTGGCTGGGTCATCTGAGGAGACGCCACTCCTAGCTTTGACTTCGCGTCGAAAGGCCTTGCGAATCAATGTCATATCTCCAATGATTTCGGAGAAAGCAGGCCTTTCAGTGGGTGTACGGTGCCAACTTCGCGATAAGAGCTCGCGCAGCTCCGCCGTCACGAATTCGTTATTTGGTAAGGGTGGGCGTAGGTCGTCATCTAAATACGGGGTGTCAGGGAATGTCGTTGAGATTGACAGTCCACATACTCAGAACGAAGTTTCTGACAGCGTTGTCGTCTGATTTTGGCCAAGGTAGGCGTCCCATGTTCAGAATCTCGACGCAGCAAATGGCGTATGCGTAAACATCCATCTCTGCTGTTGATGCAAGTGGGCTAGCTCCTGACATGAGTTCGGGGGCTTGCCAACGAAGTGTTCCATCTTCATACTCGTTAACTGAGCTGACTAACCGAGGAGATAGAAAGGACATACGAGGACGAGCTACTCCACTCAACCTATACGCCTCTGATTTCATTTCACTATGACCAAAATCAGAAATGACGCATCTGAGTTGGTCGTCGACGAGTATGTTTGCTGCCTACCATAAAAAAGTCAGCATCCCCTCGATACACACACTTGAGGGAGTGAAGGAAATGATAGAGCATAGACTGGTCATTCGGGTGGGGATGGGAAGGACGACGACCATCCCGTTACAGAAATAGGATGAGGGTTGAAACGTTGGTGTGACATCCGTGCCACTAGGAAATGGACGGCGGCCATCAAACCGTCTTGGCAGTTTTTCCGTCAAATGGCCGACACCCAACCTCGCAGATCACGGAACCCAAGTTCATTTTACCGAAACAGACACAACAACGTGGATGAAACCAAAGCAACCCGACGTACCTTTAAGTCACCATGGTAGATCTTATGATGATGGAGGTGTGCCATGCCGGTCGCAATCTCCAACATGAATCGATGGAGATCTAACTCCCTCTTTAAAGATGCTCCATGCGTAAGGAAACGAGGGCCTCTGAATGGACTTCTTGACAAGGAGCCGGAAACACCAGTTACGGTGTCGCCCGATAATGGCGCTTGCACATCTTGTAGAAGGGTGGGAGAAATGAGAGGCAAGTCGTCGATGGTTGTGGGGCTTTCGATGGTATGATTCTGACCGAACGAGAGTCCAAGCGCGCCAGTCTGCCCAGATTGATTGTTGAGGCTCATAGGTTCACCATCAGATAGCCTATGGAGGTAGCCCACCAGACTACCTTCTTTGAGATACGGGCATACAAAGAACCATGGCGGATCGCTCGTTGTACTACTTGCACCGTATAGCTCCAAGACGTTGGGGTGAGGCGGAAGACTCTTCCAAATCTTGGCTTCGCGAAGGAACAGCGTCTGAGGTGTTACCGAAGCCAGAACCTTGATTGCAACGACGAGTGTCTGTTTAGGCGATGTGTCCGAGGAAGTGGACTGCGTCACGGAAGATGACGAAGAAGGTCGAGATGACGATTGGACGACCGAGCTGGAGGCCGTATGCATAGAAGGCGTTATAGGATAAGGAGGTCGCCAAATCCCCTTGTAGACGTCGGAGAAGAACCCGATCCCTATTTTCTTCTGGCGATCGATATCGTATCTGGACAAGAGGATTATCCATCGTGCGCTAGTCCATGAAAACAAAGAAGGGAACGAACCTCGTTATTGTCCAACTCGGTAGACCGGCAACCCCAGCACCATCGACATCGTGGTTGATTACTTGCGCTCTTTCGGTATTCCGAAAACTCCCATGTCCTCTTCCCAGATTTTCCTCTCTTCGCTTTCCTCTCTTATGCGTCTTGCTGCCTGTTCGACCCATATCCTCTTGCTGACGACTTAGCCGTCTTAAGGCTTCGATGCCCTCTTCAATAAACTCCCTATGCAGAGTCGCCATTTCCTCTTCCTCAGCCCCTCTGCGTAGAGTTCTCTCCACGTCTTCCTGGTTTAGGTTCACCCAAGAGCCAGTGTTAAGTGGCACTTGTTTTCCACTGGAATTTTGCGAGGATGACTCTGATTGTCTTCTACCCGCTTCAGAGCGAGGGGGCGTAGGATTCGGTAGGTTGGTCAGCCTTCTCGACAGTGACGGCTGGGAGAGTACTGGTCTTGTGGTACTTGAGCTCGTGGTTCTTCTATTCGGCAGTGGTCTATTCGAGAGCTGGTGAGGAGACGAAGCCTGGTCTGGTATCCTCTTCGGCTGCGAAGTACCTCCACCTCCAGTGGAACGTCTGCTCAGCTTCGAAACGGCGCTGAGAGTTCGACCTAAGGCTGGTTTGGGTGATGCCTGCACTCCACTATCCACCATTCCTTGCGAATGCTTCACCTGCTCTAATTCTTCTCTCTGCTGCTTGATCTCGTCTTCTCTTTCTTTCCATCTCTCCTCCAATCGTTCGGATTCTCTCCTTAGAGCTACGATCGCCTCAAGCATCTCGTCCCTGCTCACTTGCATCACTTGGACTAACTTTTCGTCGCGTCCCGTAGCAAGTGTATGTTTCAAAAGTGCCGCTAGATCTCGACTGTCGGTACGAATGGCAGAGAGAATAATGTCGTTGAGCAGTGGGCTAAGAGAAGAGGGATCGGGTTCAGCGAGAGTATCCGGGTTTGGCATGGAGGTAGTGGGAGTGTTGGCCACGATGACATCTCCAGACGTAGCCAAGGGTTTGGCTTGAGCTTTCGGGGTATCTGCATTCTCTTCAGCCGATGGAAGAGATGAGTCCACGGGTTTTGCCAGCGAAGTGGTCGTCAGTTGGCTAGCGCTCAGATCCTCCTTCACGACTTCAACCAACGGGTCGAGTGTTCGCTGCTTAAATGGCCCAGACTGCCCATGACTGACATCGTTGACGAGCACCCCAGGCTGCTCAACGTCCTTTGCTTTCCCGCGTTGCACCTCCAATCCCTGCAATACGCTCTTGAGAATCCTGGTTTGGATCCCACTCGAGAACAATTGGATGGCAATATTGAGTGACTTTTCGCAAAGTTCAATCTCGATTCTGATCTCGTCACGTTTAAGGTAGCGTTTCAAGAACGGTCTACGCGTGAGAGAGGCGAGGAGTTCCTGGATTTGGAGGAACGCTCTAATAGAGGAGGTAACATCAGCAGTGGTATAAGAACAAGTTGGTATGGAAGACGTGCTCTGTAAGTTTCTGCAGTGGACTCTCGAGTTCCTTCCCAATGATATCCTCGCCAACTTCGTGTATATCCTCTCGGATTGAAAGCAAGATCTCTGCACAATGTTCGATGAGACGTAGACATGCTTGACGGTTATCCTACATGTCCTTAAGTCGGAAACCACAATTACTTGTAAGAAAGGACGTACATCGACACCCTCTAACGCATCCCATAGATTCAATAGCAATTTCGCAGCAGGTTGTAGGCCCGGAATAGGTGCTAGCTCAGCGAGCTCGGATCCGAGGTCAAGAAGTTCGTGCACGACCGCAGCTCCTGTAGAATCCATGATGGATGCTGTCGCCTTCGCCACACGCTGAACGAAAAAATCCATTAGTATCAAGAAAGTTCTGCTGTGATCTAATATCACATACGTCGCGTGTCCTTTTCCATCCACTTCCTTCCTTCAGGTCTCCTCTGTGTTCCTTTCCTTTCTTCTCTTTTCCCCCAAATTTTTTCTTCCATGCCCTATGATGATACGCAAAGTCGTTTGGCGATTGAGTAGAGGTTTCTTCATCGTCAGCCTCCCCATCTTCTTCTGCGATCGATCGACCCCACCAAGTTGAAGGCGCTGCATCCTTGGGTGTATGACTCTCTTTCAAACGATCTTGCTGGTACACAGCTAATTCTGAGGTATTGAGCGGAGAAGGTTTCTTCGTTGCCTTAGCAGGGGTATCTTCCGAGGGTTTTTCCCTCGAAACTGATCTTGGCTTCGAGGTAGAGGTTGGTGGAGGGCTCCTTGATCTCGATCCTGATGCTCCTGAGCCAGCTCTTCGTCGTCTTCCTAATGAAGCACCAAGTCGTCCTCCGTCTGAAGACTCATCCAAGAAATCTTCAAACTTGCCAGTGACATATGTTGAATGAGGAGTTCGAGATCCTTCACTCCCTGAACCAGCATTGGCGACGACAGCGCTGCGGTCAATGGTGCGGACACCAGTGGTAGGATCAGAGATGACTCTGGCGACAGGAGCGCTTGAGCTGAGGATTCCAGTTCCGGTAGCTGTGGAAGATGGATCATCCGAGTCGAAAACGATGGTTGACAATGTGCCAGTGGATCCTGCTCCTCGACCTCGATGTACTGGAATACCGAGGGAAGTAGTGATATCTCCTGTTGGACCGAGGGTACTGGTTGGGATTCGTGGCGTTAAGGTGGGAGTCGAGTTTGGTGAAGAATGATTAGAGGAGGAGAACTTTGGTGCAGCTTGAGCGCCTGGCTCAGACTGGGATGAGGCAATCTTGGGTGCCTTCGGAGAGATTCGAGGAGAAGGCATGTTGGATCACTCTTTCGCCTCGATGACAAGCGCCCCAAAGTTGATGTGACGACGACAATGTCAATCTTCCTTGAAGGACGAGGGGTACAGCTCGGTCCACGAGGAAGACTCGCTTCAAATATAGGGACTCAACTGCTGTCCCTTGCTGTCCGTAGTCGTCGTCAGCGTCAAAAGCACAAAAGCTCAGTAATCAGAAAAGAACACACCTGTCGCCGCTACCAGCACTGGATCCACAACCAACCACACGCAACACCGAAGTCCTTCTGATCGCCTCGCGACGCAGTGTGCTCAGAATGGAAATAGTTGACCACCAAGCCCGCAACACGTCACCGGTTCCCCGGAAGAACTCCGCCGGATCACAAAAATGGCAGATCGGGTAGATCTCGAGGAGCGATGCAAGATGAGATTAGATGAGTTGAGGTCCAGATGCCTACGCCTCTGCCTCAAGGAGAGATAGCTGTGGGGTGGTAGTGATTGCAGGGACTATTACACCCTGCTTTTATATGGTTTCTAGCGAGCTGTCCAGACAAAGTTTCGCCGTACATACCACGTCTTCCATTGTGCTGTCCGGAAGCTCTGGCACAAGAACTTACGTCCATCAAAACCCCAATTGTTCGGCATATCAATGATTTGGGCGCCTCTCCAGGACTGACTATTCAGTTAGCTTCCTCGATCCCGGTCCGCAGGCCCATGTAGGTCCATTCCTTGTCAAGTGACTCATTTGTGTAGGTCCGGAGGACAGCTGCATGCCAGCTCAATTGACCATACCCTAGGACTCGACAGACGTCTATGCAGAGTTAAGAACCGTAGTTATGCTCAGCCTTTCTCAATACCCGCACCTCTCAAGGCCGACCATATAGCTATCGTAAATCGGTTACGGATATCTACGCTAGGGTGACTTCTCGATCTCCGCGTGCAATGCTAGGAGGTTCTCCATCCGGTTGGGATTCTGCCTAGTGCTACAAGCCATTGACAGCAGGCTTTCATATCCTGCGTCGGGTTCAACCTTTCTTCCATACCCACCATGGCTCGGATAAGGAATGGAGGACCACCCGAACTCACTGTTTGCATCCATTTCAAGTTAACTTGACGAAGTCCAACGGTCGTTGACATATGGTCTGCAAGGCTAGGGACATCGCGGCAAAACCGCGTTGGACTATTTTTATCTCCGTTACTGTATCCTTCCTCGAAAGAATAAACACATCCTATCATATGAGAAATAAGTCAACCAGAAACGCGGAATTGATTTCAATTCCGAGCTCTGCGAACGACGCCCTCACAAGGCCTTAAAATTAACGAGCAAGGGGCGATTCTATAACATTTCCTCAATTCCAATACCCGGAATGTCAACATCGAGATGTTTAAAGAATCTATTTCTCGACCGAGAGGGTAGGCCGAGTGATAGGACCGAACGCGAGACGCAAATGTTGCTCGCTGGTTGCTCCCCCTGCTGCGAGTCCGAGTCGTGTTGAGGATCGCGGTCACGGTTGGCCCATAATCGCAGTATGGAAGCTGCGGCTTGCAGCTGTTACCATTGACAAACTGCACCCTATTCCGTGCCTGATGAAACCAAGAATGAAACTGTTGAATCGTGACGGAGCAATCCGCGTCTAAGTGAAGAGGACGACATTCAGTGGGTGTATTAGTTTGTTTGTCAAAGGCTTTGAAGACAATGTCGGAGCCATTTTGCCCGCTTACGCGGTTACGCTTACCTGCCTCTGTCAGCCATCAACTCATCTCAGAATTGAAAAAACGTCGACTTTGTATGGCGTTATCGTGTCGTTCCTCGTTTAATACAAGACGGGGCCCGTCTCTTACCAAGAAATGTCGAAACCCGTTGATAAAGGGGAAGTTTACTCTCAGCCTATCCGACAAAGGGGATTTCTTCTCTCATAGCCGTGACAAAGGACCTATTGCGTGGCTTTCAAGGTCGATGAGACGATCGCGTTCTGGATTCTTCTGAAATGCTCGTTAAGCATTGGGCTTTTCAAGCCGTCTATTCAATTGAATTGAAGGCTGTACTCGTCGAAGTTATGGGATATAAAAACCAAAAGCAGTCGTTCTTCGTTCAGCACCAACATCATCTCGCCAAGCGAATTTCCCTTCTAGTTGATACCTTTCACACTCTCCTCTATGTCATCGACAATACCAAAGCTTTTTCAGCCTCTCAAGGTTGGAAACCTCGAGCTCAAACATCGAGTCGTGCTCGCTCCTCTCACGAGGGTCCGTACCACGGTGAAAGACTCCGTTCCTGTCAAGAACCTCGTGAAAGAGTACTACTCTCAGCGAAGCAGGATTCCCGGGACTCTTCTCATCTCTGAGGCCACTGCCGTTGCTGCGAAAGCTCATGGTCTTCCTAACTTCCCCGGTATATGGACTGAGGAACAAATCCTCGCTTGGAAGGAGGTAAGATATACATTCACTGCTTTCCACTCATCGGAGGCTAATGTGTTTCTTATAGATCGTGGACGCCGTTCACGCCAATGGTTCCTACATCTTCCTTCAAATTGGTAGCGTGGGCCGCCTCGCCAACTCAGCCACTCTCGCGTCTATGTCCCCCGATCCTACCAAGCCATACGACGTCGTTGGAGCTTCTCCCATTCCAGCCAAGCCCGTTCCGGGCAGCATTGTGATCTCCAATTCAGTACCTCGCCAGCTCACCGTTGAAGAGATTGACGAATATATCAACCTTTACGTTCAGGCCGCCGTCAACGGGGTGGAAGAAGCTGGATTTGATGGGATAGAGATTCACGCTGGTAACGGTACCCTGCCCGACCAGTTCATTCAGGATGTGACGAACCAGAGGACGGATGAATACGGAGGAAGCGTTGAGAATAGGGCAAGGTTCACCCTACGCATCGTGGATGCTATCGTTGAAGCAATTGGAGCTGAACGTACTAGTATACGCTTCTCTCCCTGGAGTACAGCATCTGGTACGCCTTTTCTGCCGCATCTTCTTCCCGCAATTTCTGATTCATTGGTATAGGAATGGGTATGATAGATCCCGTACCTCAGTTCTCCTACCTCGTCAGTGAAATCAAAAGACGCCATCCCAATTTCGCCTACCTTCACATCATCGAACCTCGATTCGGTGGCGCGGGTGAAGAGCAATCGTTCGACTACGCATCAAATAAATTCCTTCGTGATCTTTGGGCGCCCAAGCCTTACGTCTCTGCGGGTGGGTACACCCGCGAGACCGCCATTCAGACTGCAGAAACGGGAGAGCTGGTCGCCTTTGGCAGACATTTCATTGCCAATGTGAGCTATCGTTCTCACTATCCATCGAACATCACGCTAACATGACTCTAGCCCGATCTTCCATATCGTCTCAAGGAAGGGCTTCCTTTGAACGCATACGACAGGAGCACATTCTATGTTCCAGGGGACGTCCCGGGCACCGAACGTGGCTACATTGATTATCCCTTCTCTCCTCAGTTCGAGGTTGAACACCGCGACGCGTAGACATTTGACTCGTCTCCACATTCTATTCCTGTATCTTTATAGATAATTAGTAATTTATGATATTATATCTGACTTTTCAACGCCTTGATCGCGACAAGGGCTATTCCGACGTTATGTCAAGCCTTATCAACAGTGCCTATACCGTCATCGGCATTAAGGCACGTATTCCTTACTTCCCATTCTTCTGAATACGCAGGCTCTATCCTTTCTGAGTGGTATGGTCTCTCCCCCCAAGTAATCGTTCTCTCGTATCTACGGAGTGGCACAAATTCACGATTCTGAGCTTTGACTTGTGGAAGTCCAGAAGGTATATTTGGTGTTGTCACTAATAGCACGCCACCTTCATGTTCTCGACCTAAGGGGCCTAGAACCTATGTGTGAACGTCACTTCAGTGAGGATTTCTACAACATTCCTACGGTTATATCCCGAGCCCTGCCCAAGTTCTCTCCACAAGCGGGAAGATTTAACCTCGTGGGACGGTTTTAAGCCGAACTCAGGCTATTCAACGTGTGTCTCAGTATCCCTGCTCACTAAAGACGGAGAGGGAGCGTCAGCGAGGGTGACCACTGACCACTAACTGCTTACGAGGTTATGCTGACGTCAACCTATGTAAGCCATCAGAGTTCGAAATCCTCGACTTTGTATGGCGTTATCTTTCGTTCACTCATTTGATAGCAACACAGGGCGGGGCTTAACCTTACCAAATAACCATCGACCTTGGCGAAGCTTAGTCTTAGCCGAATTCAAAAGGCATTTCGTAGTTTTCGTAAGTGCTCGTTCAGCAACGGGCTTTTCAAACCGGTCCAGATGCGCCATCTCCAGGTGGTACTTTCGAAGCTATGGGATATAAACCCCCAAAGTAGTCGTTCATCGGTCAGTACCAACATTTTTGACGGCGTTTCTCCTCTAGTCAACGCTTCCTAGGCTTTTCAGTATGTCATCGACAGTACCCAAACTTTTCCAGCCTCTCAAGATTGGAAATCTCAAGCTTAAACATCGTGTCGTCCTCGCCCCACTTACGAGGCTCCGGACCACAGCTGCAGACGCCGTTCCGGTCAAGAACCTCGTGAAGGATTACTACTCTCAACGAAGCAAGATACCAGGAACTCTTCTCATTACTGAGGCCACCGCCGTCGCCGCCAAAGCTCATGGGCTCCCTAACTTCCCTGGCATATGGACTGAGGAACAAATCCTCGCCTGGAAGGAGGCACGTCATATGGATCTTTTATCTTCAGCATCGCAGACTGATGTCGTTTATGTAGGTCGTAGACGCCGTTCACTCCAACGGCTCATACATCGTCCTCCAGATCACTGGTGTGGGACGCCTCGCCAACTCAGCAACTCTCGCAGCTATGTCCCCCGATCCTAGTAGGCCATATGACGTCGTCGGTGCTTCTCCCATCCCGGTCAAGCCCGCTCTTGGTAGCGGTGTTCTCACCAATTCAATACCTCGCCAGCTCACTGTAGAAGAAATCGATGAATTTGTCAACTTCTACGTTCAGGCTGCTGTCAACGGGGTGGATGAAGCTGGATTCGATGGAATAGAGATACATGCTGGTGGTGGGGCCCTTCTCGACCAGTTCGATCAAGATGTGACAAATCAGAGGACGGATGAATATGGTGGAAGCATTGAGAATAGGGCAAGGTTTACCTTACGCGTTGTGGATGCTATTGTCGAAGCGATTGGAGCTGAACGTACCGGCATTCGCTTCTCGCCCTGGAATACGGCATCTGGTACATATTTATTCTTGCCTCGTTTTATCATGCCTTTTCTGAATCATCAAATACAGGAATGGGTATGGTCGACCCCATCCCTCAATTCTCTTACCTCGTAAGTGAAATCAAGAGGCGCCACCCTAATTTTGCCTACCTCCATGTCATCGAACCCCGATTTGGTGGCCCAGGCGAGGAGCAATCCTTCGACTACGCGTCGAATGAGTCACTCAGAAAACTTTGGTTTCCCAAAGCTTACATCTCTGCCAGTGGTTACACTCGCGAGACCGCCGTCCGGACTGCTGAAAGTGGAGAACTTATCGCCTTTGGTAGACATTTCATCTCTAATGTAGGTTTCATTTTGTCCTCGTTGAGTCAACACTGCACTGACACGCCCTCAGCCCGATCTTCCGTATCGCCTCAGGGAAGGGATCGCTCTGAACCCGTATGACAGGAGCACATTCTACACTCCGGGCGATGCCGCCGGCGCGGAACGTGGCTACATTGATTATCCTTTCTCTCCTCAGTTTATGGCTGAGAATCGGGAGGATGCATAGAGTTGTGCGACCGATCATGTATGTCAATTACCGAGCTACTGGCATTTCATATAATAGTATCTGCTTGACATATTGATCGTTACCACTGCCACTCCAGGGATTGGAGCAGCTTGACTGTAACATGTGTCTTCAACGGATTGATGCATTGGTGACAGAGAGCCGTGAACGCGCCCTGGATGTTCATAAGCAGAGTCCTTCCTCAACAGCCACCAAGAATGCTTTCCCCCACTTTCCTCCCCACGGATGTCCACAGTTATATTGTATCCGAGCTGTACGATGACGCTCCTGCATTAAGTAGCTGCTCCCTCGTATCTAAAGCATGGCACAATCTCGCAGGCTCAACCTTCTGGTCGGTTCGAGCCCTCAAGGTCACCCGAAAAAGAAAAGAAGACATCCTCAGAGCCACCATATTACGATCGCTCTTAGAACATAAATGTTTATTTGCTCGCCACATTCAAATTCTCGAGCTCGGCGGCTATTCCTCCTTGCGTCAAACCCAAGTTACCAAAGATTTCCATGACATTCTCAACGGCATACTGCAGCTTCTCCAGGGTTTCTCTCCACGGATCAAGGAGATTTCCATGGGTTGGGTGGACATGGAACAGCTGAACCCAGCCTATCTAGACGTGTTCATGTCCCAGCATCTCTGCTCGGTAAGACTAGATACAATCACAATGGATTCCTCGACTGCCTTTCAATGGCTGTCGAAAGCTTCAAATCTCCGCGAATGTTCCATTATGAGGTGCGACTTTGACCAGCAATCACGGTTGGTACCACTAGTTATCCCGTCCATGGAAGTAAGTTGATCAGCTTACAAGGAGTAAAACCGGTCAACGAATACGCAGAATATCGCAAAGCGATGTTGCAAGGTTTGTTTTCTTTCTAATTGCTATATTGTCATGCTGACCCGAAGTAGCAAAAAATACGACCATCTTCAGAACTTTAATGACAGTTCGGGGAGCTTTCCTTCCCGACTAGAAGCAGAAATAGCCTGGTCATCCATCCAGAAATTTGAGATAGATATCAAACCAGGGCATCAAGTCTTTATAGAGCCTGTCCTTCTATTTCCAAGTCGGATTGTAAATCTCAGCATCACATGGCCCCGAGCTAACCACTTCTCCTTGATTGCTCGTGTGCTTCGTCATATCGGCAACACGCTGGAAACACTTGTCCTTGACATTGGCGATGCGTTATCAATAGATAATGATAGCTTCGAACGTGAGTGCGGCTCTCATCGAATATTTATGCACTTCAGGCGAGGGCTGATTGTATATTTACTTGTAAGAATTCCCCTTGAATCTCTCTCAGAACACAAGTCTTCGCCTTGTGGAAATCCGAACCATAACGATCCCCGATGGCGAAAGACTCCCTACTTCCTGGTTACGAAACCTATTAGCATCGCTGAACACAACAATCCTCGAAATGCTTTGCATTGGGTTCAGCCCCGCCTACGCTGAGAGCGAGGACGCCATAGATAGTCAAACATACTTCTTCGACAACTTTGACTGGGACATGCTGGATCTCACCGTCCTTCCGAATAAAGACTTCTCTCACTGGAAGCTTATACAGATTGAATTGGGACCCGCAGATTATAATCTGACTAACGAAGAAGACGGAGAGGATATTGAAGAGGAGGTCAGATTCCGTTTACCGGGTTTGGAATCGAGTGGAAAACTCGTTGTAGAATCGTAACATGCATGACAGGGTTACAGTAATTGAGAATCCCCGGGTCGCGATTGAATGTCTGATTGTTGTATGTTTACAAATGAACAAAATTATGCCATGACCGAGGTTCGAACGCGCGAGCTCTTGACTCGGTGGGAGCTGGCGCTTATGAAATTTTTGCATGCCGAAAATAACTACAAAATATCAAATTAACCTTCCAGTGACAGGGAGATTTGAACTCCCACCTCCAGTGGAGGACCGGTCCAGGGAGTGGTACACGCAAACCAAGACAAAGAACGAGGGTAGTACCTGCTCCTGATAGCGTATGTGCTTGTGACTGACCATCGAACATGCGACGATACAGTCGGGGAGACCGTGCCTTAAGCCGCTCAGCCATGTCACTGAATGAGAGCGCAAAAAACGACGCCCATAGCGTCAAGGGAAGCGTTTGGGAAGAATAGTTGAGATGCTGACTTGAATGTCCGGGGATGTCGGATACCGGTTCCCCCCGCAGACTCTATGTACCTGAACCTTCCTAGGACCAAAAACACTGACGAGAGTGGGATTCGAACCCACGCCCTTTCGGACCAGATATACTAGACAGCAACTGCCTTGGTCTCCTTAGTCTGGCGCCTTAGACCGCTCGGCCATCTCGCCATGTTAGGACTTGCAGGTAGATGTCGTCAGACTGGACGCGTTTGTGCTCTCATCTTGGTTGTGAATCACTGTCATTGTCGTAAGGCTATTGTCATGCATCGGTCGTACTACTTGTACATGTTATCTGTCTGTAGTATGTATCGTAAGAGATCATCAAATAATATGCTCTCGCCCTATGGCGAATCAATAAGAGTAAGTCGTGACTATCGTGTCTTGGGATCTTATACCACTCCCCATCTGGGGATGATGTGGTGGATGGCGGTAACAAACTCTCGGTCAACTGGGTCAACCGGACAGCTTGCGAACTTTGGCTTGTTGAACAGCAACCGCGGTCGCCGGGAACGTGGCTTAGAAATGGCTGGTAGGGGTAAGTCACCGCGGCGTTGACTGGGAGTTGCCTTGAACGTGGAGGCCTTTGGAGACGATGATGAATGAGATGTTGAAGAGGAGAGGGGAAAAGCAGAAGCTCCAGCAGACGGTACTGATAGGACAGGTTCTTCAATGCAGGGTGTAGGCGACTCCACAGGGGTAACGGGTTCAGTGGGAACAGGTGTTTTGACCAGTGCACTATACCGTTCGTAGATCGATTCGAGGTGTTCCCTGTGCTGCGCTATATCTCTTTGTTGGCTCTTGACATACTTTCGCACTTCTTTTGAGAAGCTATCCTCGGACATGAAGCGACCTTCCATCGTGACCCTGAGCTTCTCGACCCGCTTGCTGATCCGGGCAAAATGGTCCCTCCAATCCTGCAAAGTGAGATTGCGAAGAGAATCTTCCATCAGGGTGTCCACGTTCCCGAGCCAGGATTTCACCGCCTCCACAACTGGTGTCACCTGTTCAAGGTGATTGCGTGCAAGTGTATGTTCCTGGTTTGCGGAGATGGCCAAACCGTGTTCAAATGCCTGAAGGGAGTTGGTGACGGTGATCTGTACAGCTTCCCACAAAGCCATGAAATGTGGTGCGTGAAATGCAGGGTACACGGGACAATCGGTAGGGGTGGAGGAATGTTGGGTAGTTTCCGAGTTTGCAGGAGTGGTCCGTCTAGTTTGGAAGTCTTCCAGCGCGGTTAGGGCGGTAGAGGCGTACGCTTCAAAGAAGACTCTGAATCCTGTCGATCCATGGTAGACTGTGGAGTAAACTCGCAATCCCTTTTGAAGAACATCGATGACATTCAGGTGTTGGGAGACTTGTCCGTTATCTTCTAGATGGGGGTAGATGGCCCTGACATCGTTCATGTACAGATCCATGAGCGCAATGCATCCGAGGACATTTCCGACGAAAGCGTCATCAGCAACACCTGATGAGGCACATCTGAGCGCTTCCCTGATATGAATCAGGAGGAGGGAGATCATGTTGTCGAAAGAAATGTCCCGCCATGTATGGTCTGCCGAAGTTGAAGAGAGCGCTGAAGAAGAATCGTCGGAAGCGAGTCTTGTCGTTGCTAGAACGGGGGTGGCCTGATCGGTAGGCATGACTCTGCGGGTATTTGCATCCAATGTGTTCTTTGATATGAAGGCTGCATCTTGAGCTTCCTCGAACCTACTTTGCCTCCATGTCCAGGGTGAAAACCCAGGTCCCTCGCCGCCTGCTCCGAGCATCCAGATTGGTGGGATCGGAGCCTCCTCCAGGTTTTGATGCAGGGTTTGCTGCAGAAGTCGCCATAATCGGGTCTGGTGGAACCAATTTCGGAAATTTATTCCAGAATACGGGAAGACAGGCTTAGAGAAGAATGGCTCTGAACTGAGCGGTTCGGGGAGATCGCGACAAATCTGGTCAACAAGCTGTCGTAGATGGTGGCGAAAAGACAGTTCGTGCAACTTGTAGGACGCAGTTGTCGGAGGAGGCGCATTCAGGTGCCCTGGGTGGACACAGTCATCATAACGGTACATGATACCATGCACCGTACAGAGCGCCTCCCAAAAGTTGCTACAAAGTAACAACCAGGTTTGGTACTCTGAGGTGAGAGTCAGCGCCATCGTCTGGGCTGTCGTGACTTTGGCCTCCCGGAATACATCGGATTCTCGTCGATGAGGTGTTCTGGGCGAGGGAGCGTTCGCTGGAGCATCAGCATAATGCAATGGAGCACGTCGACCTGGCTCTGCATTATCACCATGTGGCACAACAACCTCAATAGCCCTTGCGTCGTTCCGGTCAGAACCAGCTAAGGCAGCATCCTGGGTGGGATATCCAGTCCAATCCGATTCCACCACTGGGAGGGTGGAAGGAGGTTTGTGCCATGATGGCGCACCATGTTCTTCTTCATGAACAGCCGTCTGAACTTGAAGTCCAACGTCAGGAGGTCCCATCGCCTTGTCATCCAGGATGTGAAGGTGATATTTCATTGTTGATGACGAAGAGCTCAGAGTCGGCTGAGCAGTGAACAGCAGCGGGGACTTGGCGGAACCCACGACGTTAGTGGGTTGCTGACGAGCTACACGTGCCTGTTCTGCAAGAACATATTGTCCGCCGGATAGGTTCTGGAGAATATGTTGAAGGCCATCACGTCCACGCCAAGGTGAAGAATGAGCTTGTGAGCCTGTACGTGCAACGTTGGTCGCAGGAACCTGTGCATTTGGGGGATGGGTGATGGAGGATTGGGGAAAAGTCATTCGTTCGGGGCTTTGGGTTATCTGATTCGTGTAGCTTGGAACCTGGTGGGTGAGGAGCGTATATATCAGCTTGCTGATCGTACATGAGCTCTCTGATCAACATACCTCTGCTCTCCTTCTTTCATTCTCTGCCTCACGCTCTTGCCGTGCTCGTAAGAACTCCCTCTGAGCTGCTAATGCATACGACCTCAGCGAGAGCTGGCGTCGTGCTTGGTGGGTGGGTGCTTGGGTATGTTCTTCCGAAATCGTTGGGCCAAGGTGGGTCATCGATTCCTGGGTTGGTGAAAAGAGTTCCTTGACCAACGATTGGGCAACATGACTGTCCCCAACGAGATCCAGGCTAGCCTGAGGTGTGGGTGCAAATGGGTCGAATTTGTACTTTGGGACATGCTTGGCGGACGTTGGCTGAGGTTCGGAGGTAGGGGGGACAGACCACACCAGAATGGGCAGTGGCACTGGAGGTGTCATTGCTGTTCTTGTCGGCGCTGCAAACCTTTCGTCCAACGTCACCAATGAACTGGACATGGAAGGAATGATCTTCGTAGGTGTATCCATGATCAACTGCTCCAGTCTTTCTTCTTCCTCAACGCCTGAAAGCGGCTCAACCTCGAGCTCGATGGGTGCAGTCCCAGAATCCGCCAGCGGGTTCCACTTCGGCACCTCTACCGTGAACGCAACACCATGCTTTCCCTTTTTCTGTGGTCTGGGCGTGCTATCCGCTGGCGAAATCTGCTGGGTATTGAAGTCGATCTTAAGCAGATGGTTCTTCTGAAGCTTGCTCAGAGCTTCGTCCCCGCTTTCGGTTCCATCACAGACTGGCTGCGGAGGTTCTGGTTCATCGTCCTCTCCCAACTCATCGAATGACTTTCCGTCCACCGACGGCCTCCTAGACAAGAATAATGAAGAGCCAGAGTCTGACCTTGTCGGGGTATGTGGTATGGGGGAGTAGAGCTCCGCGTGGTTGTCTGCACTGGCTGAGCGTGACACTGTGTTGTCGTCATCGGCATCGTCGTCGGTGACCTCCAAGGTCTGATCCTCCATGAGTTCTGAAAGTTCATCGTCACGAGCACCATGGTCATCGGCAAATGGATCATAAAGACCATGCACCATGTATGGCTGCAGGGTAGGCGACTGTTGCCGGATCTCACTGGAGGGAAGACGTTCACGGAGATGTTGCTCATCCAGTGAGGGTGCCCAAGGATTAGGAGGTCGAGGCTCCAAACCCGTTCCTTCCGAAATCGGAGCCAGAGCAGGCGTAGGTTTGGGAAGCTGAGCCAAGAAGTGACGGGGAGTGAGGGTCGTTCCGCTGGTAGATGTTCCAGGAGAATCAAGGTAAGAAACATCGCTGACGGAGGTGTCATCACCAGTGGGGTACTGGGAGTCGATGCTGGCGAGAGCTTCCAAGGGGATCTTGACAGGTACTTGGATGGCACCTTCCGTTGGGTGGTTGATGGTAACGGTGGCAGGATGTCCGTCAGCGACGCCAGAAGACGCAGAAACTGGAGGAGCTTCCAATCCCGTTCCCAATGCAGAAACACAGTCTGGTGAAGCACTGTATGCAGCTGCGTCAACGTCTTCTTCTCCAGCCTGCTCGCAGATATCGGTTGACGACGGTGTGGACGAAACAGAAACAGGTATTTCCATCTCTGCTCCTTCCTCCACACTTGCAACAGTCGCAGGTGAAGCTACTGCTGCACCTGCACCCGCAGCTCCAACGCCACAAGAAAGCGTCTGCTTGGATGGTGTCCTCCTATGAGCCATCACCTTGCTCCTAGCAGAAGCTGTTGGCGAACCAGCGGTGATAAACCCGCTGTACAACGGACTATTCCTTCCATGCGTGTTCATGAGCTTAGCACCAACTGGCCTGAAGTTGGAGTTGGCCAAGACGGGAATCTTGGATGGCCTTGGTGATGGTAGTGGTGACGAACGAGAACGAGCAGTAGTGGGTGAGGATGGTATAGCGGTTTGGGGTTTGGAAGGTGGTGGTGTGGATGACGATGCTGGTGGGGATTCTGAAGTCGGCGTGGTCGCTAGAGGCGCGTTGGTATGGCCGGGTGAAAGTATGGGTGCAGGTGCAGGCGAATCAGGAAATGGCGGCCTCGACGCTGGAGCTACAGCGTTAGGCACAAGAACCAATGGATGGAGTGCAGCGGAAGTGTCTTGATGTATGGATGAACTTGCAGACCAGGTACTTGAGTTCGGGTGCGAGCTTGACCCCGAGGAGGGCAAAATTTTTCCAACCTCTTGGCGTAAAGCATAGGCTTCGTTCATGAGCCTGTCAAAAGCTGTAGGAATAGCGTCAGTCACAGTGGTCTCAACGGTAGGGATAGTGCACCAACCTCGTTCCTGTGCTTCACTGGTAGCACGATACTTGCTCAAGGAAGGTAAAGAGGTTGATGAAGCTTGAGTGGTGGAGTTGGCTGTTCGACCTGAGAAATATGTCAATCATTGGGAGTTGCAATGCTGGCAATGTCCATACCTTCCATCACGGCGTTGTTAGCATCCGATTCTCCACCCACCACCTGCTCGGAGGCTGATGCATCCTGCAGCTCTGACGGTACATGAAGGTCGCCATCCCATTGCGTAACGGATAGCCACCTCCTCCGGTATCGTTTGAGGACATGTTCGGCGACTTGTCTTGCGTCTTCTTCAGCATCCAACCCGTCGACCAATCCCGGCGAATCAGAGAGCTCTCTGTCTGGGAAGATTCGGTGGGTATCCTCCTCCTGCGCTCCATTTTGCTGAGCAGAAGCTCCAGCTAATCCACCAGCTTGACTGGTACCGGTACCAGCCACGTTTTCTTCCAGCTCGTTGATAGCAGAGAACGGCGGTAGAGAGAGGCTTGCTACGTTGGGGATGCTTCCATTCCTGTTGTGAATGCTGAGCGAGCGGGCGGGAGTACGGGTGAAGCGAGTGCGATAGCGAGAAGTGGAGGAGCCGGAGGATGTGGAACGTGAGGGTGTTGACTGCAAGGACAAGGTTGATGACGGCGAGAGCCCTGGACGTCCAACCACAGGCACAGAACTATTGGAAGCCAAAGAAGCTTCACAAGCGGAAGCTGACCTCGAGGGAGGATCTAAAAATCGAGTCAGCTGAGTCGGCATGACTGGGAAGCAAGGACAACATACTGTTCGGAGTCGTCAACGGAAGAGAGTTCCTAGACGACGGAGAGCGCTCTGGACTCGACGTGTACGGAGGTGGAGGCGTTCCAGCAAACATGCTAGATGCTAGAAAAAGTTTCGTTAGAATGGAAGGTGGGACAGACGTGCGATGAGGACTTACCTCGCGAACGTGAGAGTGCCGCATTCGACAGAACTTCTGAAGTAGTTGGTGACAGCAGAGGCTGCAGAAACATCGAGGAAGCTGAGCTCGAAGTTAGAACTGTCAGAGAGATATGGTGAGCAGATTGATCACGAAATGCGACGAAAATATGAACATACTGGACGAAGTTGCACTCAACCCAGAGTTATGCCTTCCGCCAACTCCCCGCAGACGACGCTGGTTCAAGCTCGACATTGATATAGATCAATGGTGCTAGGCGTAGTTTCGTGTGTTCTTGATCATGTCTTCGAGAGGACCATGCTTATAGGTTAGCGCCCTGTGGGCGTAAGGGCCTCAACTCATGGGCGGTTGGCAAGCGCTACTTGAAAGTCCATTGTTGTTGACGCTCAAGGCGTTGTTGTCCAGAAAAAGCGAGCAAGCAAGAGAATAAGGTGCAAGAAAATAAAAGTTTAGGCGACAATAATGCCATCGTGGTCGCTAGCACCGTTGCTGTTGTAGGTCCATGAAGACAAGGTTCCCAGCAAAAACAAGCGAACGAACATCAAGTTCAATTAACGGTCCAGTGGCAGTGTTGTCATGTGAGCTCGGGCTTCCAACGGCGAGATGGCCGAGCGGTCTAAGGCGCCAGACTAAGGAGACCAAGGTAGTTGCTGCCTAGTACATCTGGTCCGAAAGGGCGTGGGTTCGAATCCCACTCTCGTCACTACTTTTTTTCCACTTCCCGAAGTTGAATATTGCGGGACGGTAAACAGGTGACTTTCGAAGAACGTGACATGGCCGAGCGGCTTAAGGCACCAGCCTGCCAGTTCCCTTCTGGGAAACACTTGGCTGGTCCTCCAAGAGAGGTCGGGAGTTCGAATCTCTCTGTCACACTCAACTTCGTTTTTCCAAGTGCCCGAGTTTGTCAAGGCGCCTGTGTTGAATGAGTAGTCAGTAGCTATCAACTCGGCATGATTCGTTCCTTATTCTACATATGTTGAAAACAACCTGTATGTTAAACTATGTTTATCATCCTCGAGATCGACTGAATGAAACCACTTAACTTCGATTGCGTACTACGGCCGTGGTCATGATAACTCGAGAGCGCACTTCCAGCATCTGACGCGGCGCTAAGTACTGTGCCGATTGGGCGCCTACACCCACAGCGGCGGCAATCAGCGGATTGACTTGAGGGCAGGTCCAGGTTGTTCAAGTCCAACACTCACAAAGTGAACAAGCGCCAACCAAGCGCCAACAATCTTGATCCGTACTGTGGCTTCGCTTCTGTCCAAGTCGTTTCTAAGTAGACCTTCTCCTCTCGTTTCAAGGAATCTTTTGAAATTCAATTCACATGCAGGCAGTATACCAAATCACGATATTCACACATCGACCCACCGCCTCGACTCCCAATCACCCCCATTCAATGATCGTCTCTCGCCCAAAAAGGGTAGAAAATCAACTTTAAGCTCAAATCATCAGTCACTGCACCCACAATAGCCTCTCAGCTGACAAAGAACTGCGCTCTTCGCCCACTCAAGATGGACAAATTAGACGCTGTGTACAGCAGTTTACCATGGGGACCCAGATGCAACGTGTTTGTGGAATAGATAAGCATATGGGGGCGAAAGCTGTTTACTCCCCCAAAGTGAACCAGCATGTCTCGTCGACCTCCGTGTCGACAGTTTGGTACTAGGCGCGGCTGCCGGTCTGGTGATAATTGTCGTTTCTCTCATTCAAATCCTGCTACCAATGCAAGCTCTCAAGCTAGCACCTCTAATACCTCCAGTGTGGCGACGCCACACTCACCATCTTCTAACAACCAACCTCGCAATCGTCAACAAAACGCAAACCCTTCGTCTTCCTCGAGCTCTCAGGCTCCTGGAGGGGTATGTAACTTCTTCTGGAAATACGGAAACTGCAAACGAGAGTTCGAATGTCGCTATAAACACATCAAACCTGGCGAGTCCCAGCAACCCGCATCCGCGTCCTCGCCTACCCCTCAAGATATGAAAGCTATAATCGCTCCTTTCCTCACCGAGAAAGGTGTATCGAAGCTCAACGGTGTCGCGACGGATGGTTTCTTTGGAGAAGAAGCTACGACATCTATGTCGCCTACCGACGCTCATACCCGAATTCGACGATTCCTTCGTGAGGACTTCAAGTTCAAAAGTGCATTCGACATATATTCCTTCTTAGGAATCCTCAACAGTGCTAATTCAAGCAACAAGTCGTGGGTATGTTTTTATCACCGTTTGGGATTTCCGATCAATATCTCACATGAAGATTCACAGACGCCAGAGGAAGCACAGGTAAGGCATATCCAATATATGACGTAGTAAACACCTCAAATGACGCATGCAGCTTCTTTTAACCAACATTACGAACGTAAGATCCACGTTCCCTCCTCATACTTCGCTCATCAACGTCTTCTAGACTGAGGGTAGCCTTCGCATTGTGGAGATCCTCACCTGGCCCGAAGTCTCTTCCCGAGCAGGATCCAACAGAACGACTCTGTCTTTTCAACGCGGTACTCTTTCTCTAGTCAGGGTAAGTTTCTCGCCCTGAATGAAACATTTCGTTATCGTTCTGATACCTTTACTCCAGTATCTTTCCTCGGAATATGTCGTCAAGAGCATCTTAGCTTCTCGTGCCAAGTAAGCCGACCTCCTCGTCCATCATTTGTAGCGAAACTCATATACTATCTCAGCCACCTATACACGATCGTCTTGCAGAACCTAGACCCGTTCGCTAACAGCATCGAGTTATGCATGGGCCAAATGATGCAGCGACATAGCTTCGCCGATCCGATGGTCGTTAATCCGGCTTCCACTCCGATGGATACCCAAGTATTTGCAACGATCGCTGGTCTCCTTCATGAGTGAGTATCAGAACCTTTGCCAGAAACCCCCCAGCTCACGAAAGTCAAGGATCCTGGTCCGCTTCAAGAACGTCACTCTGGATCATCCCAGGTTGGCGACTCTTGTTTCGAACCTTGACAAGTGGTTCGGAGAATGGGTCGCAGGACTTGACGCCACCCCACCTCTATTCAAAGACCCTTTCGGAGCTGATCACTCCAAAGCAGTTCGCGACCTCATCATTGGATCGATCAAAGACCGAGTCTCTCGTCTCGTCGCTATAATTGACAGAGAGCGTAACAAAGAAGAGAAAGCTCTCGCGAAGACGGCCGTCAAAGCTTCTTCCTCTCGAGGAAACCCTCAAGAAGCACTCGTAGCTGCCCTTCGTACGACCTTCCACGGCCCAGGAGCTCTGGACCCTGATGGTCCTCGTCATGATAACGACCACGAGGATGTCTATGATATCCGTATTGCACCTACGCACGGTGAACTTCTGAGTCGAAAACCACCGTTCCTTCCCGCCAACTTCTACGAAGCTCCTCATCATCGACCTGCGGATAGTATGGAACGCCTCCTGGACATTCAGTTCCGACTTCTTAGAGAAGAACTCACGTAAGTACTTCCCACGCCTCATACATTGAATTCCTGCTAATTCATTATGTATGACCGCAGAGCTCCTCTCAGGAAGGCTGTTCAGCTCGTATACGATGATCTCAAGGCCCCAAAACACAAGCAAACTAAGCTCTCTTCGCTTCTTTCCAAGAAAGGTGGAAAGTATCACGGGCTTTCCGACTCTCAAGAATCCATCACGTTCAACGTATACAGCGGGGTTGTGTTCCAATCTTTACTGGCTGGATGGAAAGGCCTTTCCACCAGTCTTCTCATCGATACCCCACCAGGCAGAGCACGTTCCGACAGACCTGGAGCGAGGAAAGCGTTCTGGGAGACCATGGGAGGAAAACGATTGATACAAGGCGGTCTCATTGCCCTTGTTTGGGAAAGTCGTGGCGAAATCTCCCTCAGTCTAGGAACTATCACAAGTTCCTTCCATGACCAAGAAATCAAGGACTTCGTCTCCAGAAGCAGTTCACAATTGAAATTACAGATTTCATTCTTCGATCCTCAGATGGAGTTGCGTATCTTACAGTCCATACGGTCTTCCTCGAAGGACGACGGCGGCATCAGACTCCTCGTTGAATCCCCTGTCATGTTTGAAGCAATTCGCCCTTTCCTTCAAGCCCTCAAGTCGGAACCGGAAGTCTTACCCTTCTCGAAATACCTCGTTCACCGACCGACTGGATTCCTTCGTACTTGTGGTCTAGATCCACCGAGATACGCCACTATGCCAACTTTCTCATACCAGCTCGCGTCCTTGTTTCCAGACGAGGCTAATGTTACCGACCTGAAGCTGGTCGTCTCGGATGCCACCTCCGTTGAGTCTGCGCGAGCAGAACTTCGACACAGTCGACTAGACCCCAGTCAGGCCGATGCGGTGATTGATGCCTTGACTCGTGAAGTGGCGTTGATACAAGGGTGCGACTTCCCAATCCTTTCTCATACGAGGCCCCCACTAATAACATCAATTCCGCGTTTTAGACCCCCTGGAACAGGCAAGGTAAATATCACAACGCTTCTAGATGTTCACTGAGACTCACTTCGCCTGTCAGAGCTTTACTGGCGTGGAGATCTTACGGGTTCTTCGAGAGAACAATGTTGGTCCTATCCTGATGATCGCTTTCACAAACCATGCATTGGACCATATGCTCTCCTCCGTATTGGATGCAGGCATCACCTACCGTATCGTTCGTCTCGGCAGCCGTTCCAATGACGAGCGTGTTCGAAACTATTCCATCGAGACGCTTGAGATGGCTCGAAACGAGTCACGATTGGACAAGGCCTTCTCTCAACACCGTCGAGAACTGAAGGATATACAGAAGCAAATCGAAGACCTCATGAAGAAGCTCGTCAATACAGACGTCGAAAAGGAGTCAGAGTTGCTCCTCAATCATATCTCCTCCCTATATCTGGAGCATCACGAACACCTCATATACCCACCTCCACAGATACAAACAATTCGGAGCTTAATATCAGCCATCGATGGCGATAGCGAATCCGAGTGGCATACTGTCTGTAAAGGTGGCAAACACGAAGCAGTCGACAATTCACTCTATGGCTTCTGGAAGGATGCCCGAGATCAGACTTTTTTGATGCAGGTTATGGCTGGTAACCTGCAACCCTGGAAGCCTGCAACCCCTCCGCCACCATCTCCCCCTCCTCGCGCCGTAAATTTCAACTCGTATGCGGCCCTCGGAGTTGTCGAGGATGATGAAGAGTCCGAAGAAGAATCCGAAGACGACGACGACACAAGTTTGGTTGATGCAGAGGAAGGTTGGACGTCTGTACAGTATGCTGCCCAGCCTAAATCCTATTCACCGAGTCCGAAGCCAAACCCTCAAGAATTGCTCTTGCAAGATATTTCATCAAGCAATATCTCTGAGGAATCATTTGCAGCGGATATACACGATGTCCCCAGTTTCCTCGCCTCCCTAGGATATCAACGGGCTCCAGAGTTCTCATCCGAAGACCGAACGCTCACCGAATTGCTTGACAATGGATCCAACATCTGGGGCATGAATCGTTACGAGAGGCTGAGGCTTCACAATTTCTGGGTCGAGGAGACACGTCGAGAGCTAGCTGACAGCCAGACAATGGAATTTGAGAGACTTCGAGACCTACATGCTCGAAGACTAGCAGAATGCAACGAAGGGAGAGAGGAGGCCAGTGTTTGATTTAATCTTTTCTTTTCATCTCAGACTGACGCATTGTCCACAGGCAAGACGCAATCTGTTGCAATCTATTGATATCATTGGATGCACAACTACGGGTATGGATATTCGTATTCTGACTCCGTAAAAGCTTTACTAATCCAGTCCAATGCAGGCGCTGCGAAACTGACCAGCTTACTCAAGGTATGTCTAACAGGACTCCGATATCAAACTTTCGTTTATCGTCCTTCCAGGCACTCAGCCCACGTGTCCTTTTGGTCGAGGAGGCTGGCCAGGTTATGGAAGCCCACATACTCGGGAGCCTTGTGCCTTCGATTGAACACTTGATTCTCATTGGCGATCCTCTTCAGCTTCGGCCGACGTTGAATAACTTTTGTATGTGTATCTTAACCCACTAGCAATGCGCGGACTTATCACGTCTCCCAGCTCTTTCCATGGATAGCAGACGTGGGCGGGATTTGTACAGATTTGATATGTCGCTCATGGAACGTCTATCGACTTCTGGTCTTCCAATGTCCAGAATCGATGTTCAGCGGCGAATGAGGCCTAGTATATCGGATCTAATCAGGCAAGTATTCCTGTCTCCTCCAAGATATCCTTCCAACCAATATCCATAGGAACACGCTGTACAAGGACCTCGAGGATCATTCACTTGTCTGTGATTATCCAGACGTTCGTGGGATGGGAAAGAACGTGTTTTTCCTCAACCATACACACGCAGAGAACGACGGTGGGGATGATACAACCAGCAAATTCAATACATACGAGGTAAGCCCGCTCAATGCTATGAATGCTCCTGCTGCTGTAACAGTGTTATAGGTGCAAATGATTCGAGATCTGGTTTTATATCTTCTTCGGTGGGTTTCTTTCCTCGGCTAGGTGTCGGCCCATACTCACGGATGAGATACAGTCAAGGATGTTATGCCGACGAGGGAGATATCGTCGTTTTATGCGCATATCTTGGCCAGTTAGCCCGACTTCGAGATGCGCTATCTGGAGAAATCGCTGTGATTATTGATGAAAACGACCAAGCCGCTTTGAACGACGCTGAAGATGCAAGTACTGACGACACCACTATATCTCCCAATATCGAACGAGTGACTGTGACCAAGAGGGTATGACTATTCCAAGTGAATTTCGGGTCTATCCCTGGCCTAACCCGATATTGTTATCTACAGGTAAAACTGCGCACTGTCGACAACTATCAGGGCGAGGAGGGTCGGGTGAGTACTTTACTGAACCGATTCCCTGAGTGAGGTCTCATTGCCGGTAGATTGTAATTCTCTCTCTCGTACGAAATGCCGGAGATCCAGAAGATGATTCCACTAACCGCCGAGCTGGGCGATCTACGATTGGATTCCTGAAGGTCAGTTGTTCGTTGGCTTCAACTGATTGGTGACACTAAACTTGTTTTTGACTAGTCTGAGAATCGTACCAATGGTAAGCTCCGATCATCTGGTTATTGTCAGCTGTCAACATGGTAATGATTCCGAATACTAGTCGCTCTGTCACGAGCGAAAGAAGGCCTCTATATCTTCGGAAATGCTCAGAACCTGACTCACTACAGTCAAATGTGGGGTTCAATCTTGAACCACCTAGCGGACGTCGACTGTTTAGGTCCTGCCCTTCCAATCGTTTGCCACAAACATCCCAATGACCTCGAGCTCATCTCCAAACCTGGCCAGCTCAGCGCTATTGCTCCAGATGGTAGGTGGATACTCAGTCAATTCGCGAAATTTGCCCTCACCGTCTCTTCTTAGGTGGTTGTCTGCGTCCCTGTGATTCACGCTTACCCTGTGGTCATCTCTGTCCTTACAAGGTTTGTTATCTTCTGCGATCACAGCCAGTGTTGATGTATTTTCCCGCATAGTGCCATCCTGACGATCCAAACCATTACGCTATTGTTTGCACCCAACAGTGCCGTCGTCTTTGCACCAAAGGCCATCCATGTTCGAAAGTCTGCAGTGATTCTTGTGGTCAATGTCGGTTCCCAGTATCGAATGTTGAACTTCCTTGTGGTCATACAAAGTCCTCCGTCCATTGGTAAATGGTCTAATCATCGCTCGCTTATTCATGCTGATCATCCATGAAGTTGGGAATTGGACTCCCTCGAATCTGTATTCTGCGAAATGCCCGTGGCCAAGCCTCTTTCCTCTTGCGAACACATTGCAACTATGGCATGCAGTCGCGAGGTGGAATCGTATATGTGCCGCGAACGGTGCAATATACCGATGGGATGCTGCTCTAAGATGTGCAGTGCGGCTTGCCATGAATGCCAGGCCATGAACCCCGGTGGCGACACGGAGTCTACGAAGATTACAAGAAACCTTCACAAGGCGCACAACTGCGAGAAGGATTTGCAATGCGGCCATCGGTGCAAAGAAAAATGTTCGGAAGATCATCAGCATACGTCGAGGTGTATGGAGAAGTGTCGACAAGCTTGCTCTCACGCCATTTGTCGCCTTCCATGTCATGTTCCATGCGTACCTTGTCAAGAGAAATGCTCCTGGTCAGTCTCGATATCACTGAACCCAACGGAGGTGTTTGCTGATATCTTCCTTCATAGGAGTTGCGAACATCAGGACTGCCCTGTATCCTGTGGATCGGTGAGTTATGTTTGACGGAGCTAATTGAAGTTGGGCTCATCACCCTTTGGGTAGGTTTGCGTCAGGCTGCCCTGTGACACTCATTGCTCGACGATTTTGGAGTGTGGACATCGTTGCCCTTCCGGTAGGTTACGAAAGCTACACATGTGGGTATCTGACTGATATTTCTTTCCAGTCTGTGGGGAGGATTGCACGATCCAACTTTGCATTGACTGTGCGACTACGGATCAGAAGTCTGCCGTGGTAGACCTCATCCTCAGCCGCACCTTAGATGACTTGATCCCCGATTCAGATACCCTCGATGAATTGACGATTACCATCCCTTCTTGCCGACATGTTTTCACAGTAGAGACTCTGGATGGAATCGCTGGTATCACCGATTTCTACCGCTATAATGAAGGTCTTCAAAAGTGGTCGGGTCTTGAATCGCCCAGTGGATTCGTCAAGCCCCCAACATGCCCTACCTGTCGTAGTCCAATCACCTCTCCGCGTTATGGACGCATCACCAAGCGTGCCGATCTCGACATTCTAGAGAGAAATGTTGCTGGCCAAATGTCGCATTCCCTAAATGCCCAAATTCGTGCTGTAGGGAAGTTCAATGAAGGGAAAGCAAAGGGAACGTTCCCCGAGCTGCAAAGATCTCTGTCATTGGAACTTCCCAAGACCATGACGAAATTGAAGACGATGCGAAGGATGCGACAGTCGATCCTAGAAGAGAAAGACGACCTCCCCGTGTCCGAACGCAGTCTGAATCCTGCCAACGAAACGCTTTTCTTCATTGATCCTAGGGTTCTGGACTCGTGGAGAAAGGTGACGCACCCACTTTACATGGCATATCAAAATGTGGTCGGCATTTCGATGACCAGGTCTGCACATACCCAAGCCTGGGAATCATCTTTCTCATTTCTCTACGAACGCGAAAAGGAGCTCGGTATCACAGATCCCTCCTCCCTCCCTCGGAACATTTCTCCCCAGGATCATGCAATGCGTATGGCCAGAATACAGGTCGGCCAACCTCGACCCCTAGCCGACAAGCGGTTCATCGTGGAAGCATTCTGGCTCTCCATCGATATCCGCCTCAGCCTCGTTGGCCTTGGTATAGCTTGGCTCGATGAGGCTTGTCTGCACCTCAGGGAGTACACAAGTTTCCATCGAGACCAATGGGCCAATTATCTCCAGTTCTTACTGGATACATGCGTCCGAGATTCGGAGAAAGCTTACGATTTAGCCAATGGGTCGGAAGCTTATCGACAGACTGTCAAGTGCTCCCTAATTCTGATGAGAACGAAGCTCGAGCGATTCAGGTTCAACCTCTCTATGCACAAGAAGGTCGGAACGTTCACGGATCATCGTGACGAGCTTCTCGACAAAGCCAAAGCGCTGGAATTGGAGGCCAAGGAGACCTTTCACTCAACCCAATGCGAATATCTTGGCCGTCAAGGAATCGACAAGATCGTTGAACGGGAGTGGATCAAGCAGAACTTTACTGATACCGCAACAATCATTCTCGGAGAATGGACCAAAATCGCTAAATCGATCGCTATGGATACCTTCTACCAACCTGTATCTCTGAACGAGAAGATGGAGATCGTGAAAGCTCTGAACTTTGGTGTGTTTCTTCCTAACGTCCGTGCGAGGTGTATTTGGCTAATGGAACCTCGTAGGATCGACTGGTCATTTCTACGCCTGTCCGAATGGGCATACGTTCGTCATCACAGAGGTAGCTCATGACAGCCATTGACTAGCTTCTTCATGCTGACATCCATTGATTCTAGTGTGGAGGCGCTATGCAAACATCACGATGTCCAGAATGTAACGCTGTCATTGGCGGATCCAATCACCAGCTCGATAGCTCGAACACCAGGGACAGCGAATTCGATGAGATCGCAAGACGCGTCCACTCAGGTATCAGAGAAAGTCCATGGGCGAATCCATATGGCGCGTAGAATGAATCTGTAACAATCCTTGCAATACTGTATGTACTGTACCATAAGTGTATCTCGAAATCAATGAAGTACTACCAATGTCCGTGACGAAATCAACATAGGAAGGAAAGCATCGATCGTCAATCTCAATGAAAAAGGCCGTGATAGGTACCGTAAAGGGAATGATAAGAAAGCTGAGAACTCGATAACAAGGATCGTCCGAATATCGTCGAGCTCAGTTCCATGCAGCTCAACGTTCCCTTCGCACCCTGATAAACCGGCGGTGTTTCTGCCCTTCGCTTCTCGTCGATTGGCGCCGCGAGTGAGATCGCCGTCCAAGCCAACGAAGTTGTTCCTCGTTTCTGAGAGGACCGTGGATTAGAGCGATATAATCTCTCGTAGCGGGTAGAGTGGTAGCACCGGCGTCTTTTGTGCGCGCAGAGCCTCATGCCGCGTTGGCAGGGACGGAGCAGAGGGGGCAGACCATAGGCGATAGGGCAACAGGATGGTATGTGGCCGCGTGGTTATCAGCAGTTGCTGGGCATTTTATGTCTGGGTTGTATTCCTAAGCAAAAAGGGTCGTCAGCATAATGCTCAGCTTCGAATGAAGAATAGATGAAAAGTTGCATGAGGAGGAACGACAATGGAAAATCACGTGTGGTCTTCATTGGGTATGAATAGCAACAAAAGATAACGGCGACGGAAAGGAGGAAGCAGACAAAGTCAAACGGTGCGAAAGGGAGAAGAGGGAAACGATATGGTGTCGTATGAGAAGAGTAGGAAAGAAACGGGATAGAGCGCTCTTAATGATTGGCATGGGTGGCCAGGTAACGAAGGAGTATCACATAAACATGGGAACAAGCCAGAGTAGAAACAGTAGAAGCGTAGCGAGGGCGGGTAGAAAGTCCAGTGAAAGTCGAACGAATGTCCTCTCGAGTAAAAAATATTGACTAACCTTCCCGTGGATAGCACCACATAGGTCACTCAAGGCGAGAGCAAAGCCCGCTCTAACGCGCCTGATATCACGTCCGCCAATGTGGGCTTGGAGAGTACCACCTGGCGGGCGTCAGCAACGAGCTGACAGTATCCACCCCCAAACGGCCAGATAGGTGGTTCGGGGGGAAATATGTGTAGTTCTGAAAGGGAGAGAAGGTTGTCAGCGGTGTATACTACTTGAAAACCCAGCCACGTGAAGAACGTAGAAATGGCCACTCACCCTTGAGGATATCATGCCCCGAGCCAAAGGGTAATCACCGTGACGTAGCCTGACCCCAGAAGGTGTTCAGTGACAGGACTGGCTATTATCGTCTGGTCCTGCAAGGCCACGTTTGGCGTCGACAGCCCCGCCCAACATTGTGGCAATGTGGAAGTGGAAGTGGATACTTGAAGGTATTCTTATTGGTCTTCTTCCGGCATCGTGTGGACAGCTTCATGCAGGAGCTTTCCCATGGGCTTGACCGAGATTTAGACCTGGATTCGGGGCGGTCGTGTAAGTCGAAGAGAGAAGGTCAGGCTGCTTCAAGCTCCCGAGTACACTGTCTTTTTGTGACAATGAAGTTGAATAACGGTTTCTCATCGTTGTTGAGGACGACGAGGAAGGTAGACCTGGTGGCTGACTGGTGGTTGGACGCTGAAAGATGTGGCTGCTGGAAGAGGACAACCAGTTCCTGTATTTTCCCACAGTTCGGAATCGGAAGCGCCGATCTGTCCAACAGTCCAAGTCGGTTCCAAGTCTGTGTGTAGGCTAATCACGGTCAAAAAAACTCCAAGTAACAATTTATTGACGAAAACATGATACGCCTCCTCGACGGTCAGAAGGCAATTCATGGCGAAGTTGTACGGGGCAAGTCGAGCAAGCCCCATCTGCTAGGCAGTCGCTAGGATCTCTGACCCGTCCAGAACGGGAAAGGGAGGAACACCCGGAGTTGGGAGGTTTCGAGGCTATGCGATCGTCTTTCAACTCCTCTCACTCGTACCAAAATGTCTGCAGAGCAAGATTTGACAACTGGGCCCTGGCGTCATAATATCCTGCAGAAGAATGGTGAATCTTCAAAGAATGCTTCTCAATATTCCCTTCCACCTAGCAAAAGTACGTGATCCATTCATCACATTTCTCAGGAACGACCTCACGCCTTATCGCTTTCAGGAGCTCAGTCAAGGATCGAGGCGAATACCATGACCGCAGGAAGAGACCTCACTGTCGTGGTTCACCAGCGCTCCAGGGATTCGTTGAACACAGAAGCTAGCTCGCGGTATGTCTTGCTTCCTCGATCTCCAAATAAACGCTGACAACCCTGAGCCCATGAAGATCAGAACTACAAGACTATTTATACACGGTGCCTCCTCCACCAAATTACATGGTCGATCGAGACGAGGAATTGAACCAGCTGGTTTCAATCTTTTTATTCGCACCTAATGCCAGAGTAGCGATTCTCGGTACTGGTGGCATCGGGAAGACCACCCTTGCGACCGCTGTCATGAACGAAGCCGTCATCGTCAATAAATACCCGAAACGATACTTCCTTTCCTTCGAAGGTCTCTTCACCATCGACCTCGTATACAGTGCGCTGGCGGGCGCCCTGGGCATCCTTGTTTCCCAACGTCGGAATAATCAGCAACTACTAGCCGGTATCATGCAGCGCCTGAGGGAGTCTCCGACACTGCTATGCTTCGATAACTTTGAATCTTTCTGGGAACCACCAGACCGCCGTAGAGCTGCTGAGAACCTCCTCACTCAACTCTCTTCACTGCCTTTGCTCGGATTACTCGTAACAATGAGGGGTGTCCAACGACCCAAAGGAGTTCAGTGGACGCCACCCGTACTAAAACCACTAGTTCCTATTGGACTAATTTCATCTCTGCATCTAGTGAAACAGATAGCAGGGGAGGAAATCGTACATGAGGACATGAGCCCTCTGAACAGCCTCCTCGAGGCGGTGTCTGGCGTTCCACTCGCTGTAACACTCGTTGGACACTTGCTCCAAGATGCTGTCGAAACGCCTCAAACTTTATGGGGAAGATGGTGTCGCGAACATACGCGAGTTATCAACAATGGAGGCGCCGATCGTTTGTCGAGCTGGGATATATCAATCCAGCTTTCCTTGAATAGCCCTCGTATGATAAATGACGGCGATGCTATCAAGTTACTAGCAGCGTTGGCTATCCTACCAGATGGACTTCCTATGGATGATCAGTGGCAGAACGGGCTGCAAGAAGTGCTCTCCCCTGATATCCAGTTGAGTCAGTCCATTCAAACGTTACGGAATGTTGCCCTGTGCTCTCTTGATAGGTTCAATTATTTACCCAGACTGCGACTATTACCCCCAATACGCGATTATTGCCTCGATAATCTATCGTTCAACAATCCCATCTCAGCCACGCTCCTCGATTTCTACATCCAGAACATCTCTCAAAGGAGCAACCTCGATTCTGAATCCAACTATACCTGGATTACAGTCGAACTTCCCAATATCACAGGAGTACTTCGACATGCTCTCTCCCACCAACATCTCTCCGAAAACCTCGGAGAAGCCGCTATCAACTATACCAGATGGCTGGACTACCTGGGAACCCCAAACGCTGACATCCTTACGCTCACCATTTCCTCTCTGACCGAGTACCCACTTATCCGAGGCACATGCTTCCGCTGCCTGGCCGATGAGTACCGTAGAGATGGTCATCTTGAGGACGCGCTACAGGTTCTAAGCGAAGCCTTGAAACTACATCGCCAAGTGCGAGATCGTCGAAACGAAGCTTTTGATCTTGAGAGCCTCGGACGAGTTCACGTTGAGCTTGGTCGGTACCAGGAAGCCAGGGATCTTCTCAACGAGGCATTGCAGCTACATCGATCATATGGACGCCATGGTTCTGAGGCGGATACTCTGCAGCACCTAGCCTTCATTCACAATATGAATGGAGACCTGATGGATGCTCATTCTTGCGCGTCTGAAGCCTTGCGTCTACACCGGTCCATGTCCGCTATCAACGGATTGGGCGAAGTAAATGCCCTGAACACCCTTGCAGAGATCTTCAACCAGCAACGTAAGGTTGAAAAGGCGATCGAAATGGCGACAGAGGCAGCAATGATCAGCCAGAAGATCAAGTATGTATACGGTCAAGCCACGGCCACGGCCAATATTGGACTCATATGGGCAAGCATCAATGAGTTCGCTCTCGCAGTGGAGCATTTACAACTCGGCATAGACCTATTCAACAGAGTCCATGCTATCGCAGAAGCACAGCGTATACAACAGGATCTGACTGCCATTCTCACTAAGATTTCGTTGGTTTTATCTAGAGCGGAACTCATTGGGATGGATAGAGGAAGTTCGTGTGGATGCTGCACTATCATGTAAGGTATTAGACTAAATGCTAAGGCCAGTAGATGTCGATGCGAGGTTGAAATCCTTCTATAGTATATCTCAGCTTTGCTGATACAGAGTGAAATGCGAATACCTCAGCAGAATGTTCAATGATAGGGAGAGAGCTGTGGAGCAATTTCAATAGCCGAGTTACGGATTTGGACAAGAGTTGATCTGCCCGAACTGGACGGGGCTTGCTGCAATTTCAAGAGCCTCATCGTTCACAGGGTAAGATAAGCGAGCACACTCGAATGCGGGGGCACTCGTTGCGACCGGTTTAGTCGGTTTCTCGTCCAGATTAGCAGGGCAAGGATAACTAGCAGCAAACGATTTCTCCGAGCATCCAGGTCCGCATGCTTCCCGTCTGGAGCAGGCCGTCTCCGTCTCGGGCATGCAAGACGTCAATCCTGCGAGCAGGAGCCACACTTAAAAAGAGGCCATCTGTGCATTGACATCACAGATAATTTCCTCCTCGAGGTGCTTCACTACAAGGTTCATGGACCCACTCGCCGTAAAGCCCGATTTCACTTCTAGGTTTCCATCTAACTCCCATGATTATGCCGATCCGATCATCCATCGTGTCCAGGAGTACTTCGCTGTGAACTGGCCATGGTCCACACCTGCCCACCAAGAGAAATATCTGGCCTCAAACTTGGAGGAATTTACGACCAAAGTCGTGACCACTGGTCTTATAGACAGGGTAGTCGCGTTTTGCAAGTTCCATAATTATTTCTTTCTCTATGATGATGTCGTTGATGTATTGGAACGCGCAAAGGCTAGTTTACTCCTGCATATTCCAAAATGTCAAGTAGGCTGACTAAATACTCAGATCGACGCTGTCCTACGAAGGGCGTTCAAGATTCTCGACGGCGAGGCGCATAGTCTGGAAGGATTAACGAAACTAGAGTCAATCTTAGATGACATCTGCCACGAAGTCAGATCGTTCGGTCCTGGAAGTGAGCATCTGTTCAAGGCGACATGTGATGCCCTGAAGGCAGCGGGGGCAAAGGGAAAGCGTCAAGATAGTGGTAGAAACGGGTTTGATGAGTACCTGGCGTATCGACTGAAAGACGTCGGAGGATGGTGCGCTGATATACAGACTACCCTCTTAGATTAACTGAAACTCACATCCAACCATATCTAGGTTGGCATTCGAGGGCTGCTACTGGTCCAAAATGATCGACGTGCCAAAAAGCCTCAGGAAGGATGCTAAGTTCTACGACCTTCAAATGATCGTCATGACACAGGCTACATTGGTCAACGATTTGTTCTCCTACCGTAAAGAGCGGCAATCTTATGACCGCCAGTATGGTCCGTCGAAGGACATTCTATACAATGGCATTTCCATCCTCATGGATCGACATGGCCTAACTGGACAAGAAGCCCTCAAAGATCTGAAACGGCGGATTAGGAAACTCGAGGATCAGTTTGATGAAGTCGTGGACTCTTTGGTCAATTCTGATGGTTATTCAGTGGAAGAGATGAAGGTCATCGAGGCAGTCGGGGCTACAATGAGGGATGTCATGGGAGGTAATGCTCACTGGTCGACATATTGCGGAAGGTATAACGACTTGGGAGAGGTATAATACGCATTACAGATCAATTGTGATTAATGATAGCAATAGAACCACTTTTTATGCAGAATCAAACGAAAAGAAGAAGACAAGGAGAACCGTTTCAGACCAGCCCGAGTGTCCCTTCCTCCCGTGTTTGAAACGAGGATCGGTCGATGACCACAATAGCAGGAACAACTCTCCCTCCAGCTGCAGCCTCCGTTCCTCCCAGTGCAGCAGCCGCACCCGTGCCAACGACATCTCCACCGGTAGCGTCCATAGGTCCAACACTAGAAACTCTAGCAGCTATGGCGGGGGCAACTTCACCCGTCGCGACATCGGCTTTACCTCCAGCATTCGGCTGAAGAGCGGAGACTGGCCCATTGACGGCTGCACCAGGCCACGAGGAGGCATAGGCAACAACGTCGGGAGTGGTTTCGCCGAGGGCGGGTGGTCGCTGTCTTGATGAAGAACTTGTGAAAGAGATATTCGTCAATATGTTGTTTGAGAGAGCGGAACAAGAGGGTGGATCGGAAGAAGAGACGAAGCACAGGAATAGCTGCATGAGGAAGAGGCACATAGTAGGGGAATCAAGGAGCATCAAGGTATACCCTGTTGGGCGATGGCGAAAAACTGGCGAAGACATAGAACAACGGCAATCCAGAATATGTACGAAGCGATACATGGGTAAGAAATATGCGACAGAGCGAAGACATAAAGTCGCGTATAGTGACCAGAGGAAATAGGAATGTAACGTAGTGATAAATGAACACAAAGCCAAAGAAAGGTGGCAAATCGATAGGGTGCAACGAATGCAAATAAATTAGGAAAAGAAAAGGGAAGTGGGCTGGCAAGAGACCAAGGTAGCAAAAGGGGAGTAGCATAGATCTATGGTGTGTACCAATAATAAATGGCCAGAAGTTCCGAAAGCGTGAAGAAAATAGGGAATGGAACCACAAAGAACGAATGACATTGTCCAAGGACAAAGTAAAAACATCGAGAAAGAAGACACTAACCTTCCCTCTTGCACCCAACCGCTTCCCCTCTTGGCCCTGACTCGCCAATCTACTCCCAGCAGCTTCCAAATAACGCAGTCCATAACAAGGCACCAACAGCGAAGGCGCCCACTCCAATGTCCAGGCTCATCTGGAAAGTGTCGGCGCATCACAGCGTAAACGGGAATGACGCCTCCAGAAGTAGCAAACGGGTGTGCGCTACCAGGAAAGTGAAGTAGATTCGGTTCCTTTGACACGCCGTGTAAAGCTTGACGGGAGAAGCGATTAGAAGGGATAGCCAGCTGTACAAGATACGTCAGTATTGTCCTTGGAGCAACAACAAGGCAAGGAAGCAAGCAAAGAGATGCATACGAGTAGAATGTTGAAAGAAATGAGAGCGGACTCGAGGAGATGAAGTGGAAGGAAAGAGTGAAGCTGAAGAAAAGGAAATGATACTCACGTAAACAATCATTGGCCACGACACATACAACTACAGTATCCTCAGCGTATGGCAGTCCCATCCCAAACCGGCGCCGACGACAACAATCGCCCACCATATACCGGATACTGCAGCAGCAGCACCACCACCGCGAATAGCGCCTACCAGCGAAGCATTCTAGTGACGTCTGTATTGGCGACATAGTTCCTAGAGGTTGCCGTAGTGGAGCCGCAGTCATAGGGTGCCTTGGGGGTAAGTCAACGGTTTACGTTGGGGTTTTACACGCGGTCCATTCCTAGATCGTTACGATGAGTATGGTAGACATGAGTAGAACAGAATGGAAACGAACCTTCGACAATAGGGCGATGCCTTATTTGCGTGTGTGAATACATATGTTCAGCAAGGTGGTCATCAACGGTTGAAACGTTGAGCCTTGAAGGTGGAGAACGTATTCTGCAGATTGCTAAGGCTCCAGAGTAGCTGGGCACAGGAAGAACATTCAACGGAGTCGAACAACTTGTTGGTGGACCGGGAAAAAGTGAGGCTGCTTGTCGGATCGGATTCTTCGGAAAGCAGAGCCGAAGGTGTTCCCACGCTCAAAAGAAGGTCTGGCAAGTGCTTCAACTTCGATAGTGAAAGCCATCATGATGCTTCATGGTTTCTATTCAAAATTCCGCCGTTAAGTTCTCATTCATTATCGGAGACACGTCCTCTGTCTATAAGCAAATCTCGTCCCAGTGCTTCACAATCTAGCTACCACCCATTTCGGAAATATCTGCAGAGTTAACACCCTTGATCTGAATGTCAATAAAAGAGACTAGGTCTATTGGGCCCTTGATAGCTTAACTCCGTGCTCTCAGCTTTCTCTGAATAGCAGCGATACATACCCCTCCTAGCGTTGAATTCATCCCCGTCTGGAATGGTCCTATCATCCTCGTTCATGCAAGACGTCAACCATCTCTGTCAGTAGCCAAACTCAAAGGCTGGCTTCAGGAGATCGACATCGGCAGAAACACTATCCTTTCTCTTCTCCCCTTATGACATCCGTAGACCCACTTTCGATAAAGCCAGAATTCAATTCTCGGTTTCCGACTCACCGTCACAAGGATGCCGATACTATCACCCGCCAAGTACAGGGGTACTTTCTGCAGAATTGGCCATGGGAGTCACCGATAGAGTCATCACGCTCAGCAAGTTCCAGAATTTCTTCTTCTTCTTTGATGATTTCGCTGATGCGTTGGATCCAGAGAAGGTACGTTTCGCTCTCGTATTGACATGTTTTAGCGATTAACGATCGGGTTTGTCCCCAGATCAAAGTGACGCTCCAAAGGATATTCCAGATCCTAAACGACCAGGCTAGGAACCTTGGGGAGTTAACAAAGCTGGAGTCCATTCTGGACGAAGCCTGCAGCGGAATTAGAGCATTCGGTCCTGGAAGTGAACGTATCTTCAAAGTGACATGCAACGCTCTAAAGGCCACAGGGGAGAAAAGCAAGCGTCGAGAGAGCTGGACACAAGGATTTGACGAGTACCTCGAACACCGCCTCAAAGATGTCGGAGGATGGTAAGTTCAACCATGATATCTCGTTCAATAGAAGCTGACTATGAAATGGTCTAGGTCGGCTTTCGAAGGCTGTTATTGGGCAGCCGGAATTACGATACCGGACACGCTTCGAGATGATCGAGGATTCTACGACTTCGAAATGATTGCCATAACACACGCTACACTGATCAACGACTTGTTCTCCTACCGCGTGGAAAAGCGGTCGCACGACAGCCAAAATGAGCCAACGAAGACCATCATGTTCAATGGCCTCTCTATCCTCATGTAACGGCATCACCTCACAGGAGAACAAGCTCTTGAAAGTCTGAAAATGCGGATTTGGAAGCTCGAGGAAAGAAGCTATGGTGGCTTTGGTCAAATCTGATCGTTACTCGGCGAAGGAGGCGAAAGTCATCCGAGATGTTGGTTTGGTGATGGAGGATATCATGGGCGGTAATGCTCATTGGTCAACGTATACTGGAAGATATAACCACGTTTGAGGGTTATAGGTAGTTTACGAGAAGACCTTATAAACGGCTTGAGGAAATTTCACTAAAGCACCAGCAATGATCCTAACACTTGAGTTACCGTTCCAATAGCACGTCATTCTCGAAAGGTTTACCAGGCTTCCTTGAAGCTGAGGTCAATGCAACCCCCAAAATCGTCGCCCTCTCTCAAAGGGACCCAAACGACAAAACCGGCATCTACATCTCACACGTGGCTCGCAATGTGACTTCCCCAGCCGACATCTACTCCTCGTGACCAAGATCACGATTATCTGTGAACCTCTCAGGCTCATCGGTGTACCTTCACCGACGTCGAGATACCCCCGTGTTACCACTAGTTCGTGGACGAGAACCTGATGCTTCTCAGATCGGTGGCGTTGACATGACATAGCTCCACCTCTCATGCAAGGACCTCCGACCCCCTCGAGCCAAGGCTGTTGACAGACTCCATAGTAAAATCTCTTTCCGACCTCTGTTGAATGTAAAAGATGTTTCTTCGTAGATATACGATCTTTCGATTGATTTCGCAAATTCGTTCGAGTCTGCATGTAAGATGACCTAGCTCTCTTGTTGGCGACATCCGAAATGTCGTTTCTCAATGATATGCATCTTTCCATTATGAACGGAGGCTTATTCCCGTCGCGTGCTAGCGAATGACGTTCCATAAATCCAACGACATTGAGGCAGCACTTCGATTCCGATGAGGTTCCGTTGAATAGAGATGTTTACCCGACTCGACATTGTTGGGGGCTTGGCAAGGATCTGCTGATCTTCAAATTGGAAGCTCCACTGGCGGAATACTTTGGACAACACCTCGAGCATCTACGTATTACCTGTAAACGTATCCACAGGTAGTTCTAAGATACCACTAATACCAATGAAGTTCAAAAAAAAACACGACTTTGTTCATGAGAAGTACAACTTCCACTCGTCAAGCCTTCCGTGAATAGGGGCTCAAAGTAGGCGGCATATGCCGAATTGACCAACTTGAAGGCACAGCAGCAAAACTCGGCTTTATCATGTTTATGGGCATGAGGAAGACTTCTCGGCTTGGTGGCCTGTCAATTCGTCGATCATCTGAGTGATCTGCCAGTGGGAGCTGTCGCCGCTGGACATGTGTCTTTGCCAAGCATACTGAAGCAAAGGGCGGCGGAGAACCTCTCTCGAGTCGGACGTTTAAGCCAGTTTGAATGTTAAAGATCGGGGGAAGAGACTCATCTGGTAGTAGCGCAAGAACGCAGGTATACTGGACCAATCGTAGCGCCCAATAAAGAGCACATTTCTCAATCTAGTTGAATAATAACGGTCGAAGATTAGAGTTGATTCATGAGAAAAATGCAGATGACAGGTCACGAATTTTTTTGGCCGATCCGGCATTCCTTCAGCATAACGTACTGGAATGAATGCACTCCTCCATCACAGGCGATAATATGACAAGGATCTGTTTCTCAAGCTTCTTCTCCAACATGTGTCCACACGGGACGATTTTTTCGAAGTGGTCACTCTCCTCCGGTAGAATAATTACCTCCCGTGATCGTATTCCTTACCAGATCTTTCAAACATCAACGCCTGTCTAAGGACATTGCCAAAGAGAATGGCCACTCAATACTACAGCCTCGCCAGCCGTTCTCTACGTGAGGCAGACATACTGACCATGGCCATAGTATCACAGCGGACGCTTATGGAGCTCCAAATGATTCTTGCCGCCTCTCGGATCCTGTCTTTTCGTCATCGTCAAAGTTCTACCCTTTCTCTCCTGCCTTGGAGAGTACGTGAATCAAGCACATGGGTATCGCACCTCTTGTTTTCACCTGACAAGTTGTGACGACATATGTGGCATTCGTTTGATTCTTTACGGCCCCCATATGAATATTTGCCCCCTCGTTTTACCTATATAAACTCACTCGAATCGTCTCTCGTCTAACAACCAAACGACATACAAGCCACCCAACCAATTCGAACAACGACAACATCATGAAGCTTCTCTCCATCACTTTCGCTCTGCTCTCTGCTGTCATCGTCAGCAACGCTATTAGTTGCGGCGACCAAGCTGTCAAGACGGTCGTTTGTCAATCGACCTCTAAAGACTGCCCTGCTGGATATCGTCCCGTCTTTTACGACGATCCTTCTCCTTGTAAGAGCGGCCAGCGCTGCTGTGTCGACGATTAAGTGTGTACTGTCACTCTCTTAATCCTATTTCGAAACTTACATTCCGAAACGTCAGATTCCGACTCCGGAACCTCGAATTCATGCTTAAAGCTGCCTCAGATCACAAGGAGATCAGAGTCCCGTAGTATTTGAATTGAACAATTATTAAATAACAGAACCGAATGCGAAATTGTACAAGTAGTATTGATGAAATGTATATCTTGCCGATGGCGTCGACGTCAGACCTCGAGACACAGGTGGCAGAGTGACAGCCATAGAAGTGCATGGTAGGTCTAGATGACTGAATTCACAAGTACTGCGCGAGCAGCCCCGTGTCTGACCCAAGACCAGAGTCAATCGTGAGGGCACCAATTGGGATATTCATGCAGTCGAATCGTACCAGATTAGTGGCAGTGAAGAGCGGTAGTGTCGCCTCAAAGGACTCCAGGGACAATAGCCTTGATGGTAGATATAGTAGCCGCTACTTGAACGGCAGCAGCAGCGACGCAGATGTGAGCCTTGAAGATACTTCCGCACCGGAGGGATCTCCAGATGTCCTTTGTACAGCGTCATCGAAGCAGTAGCTTTAGGTCAGCAGTAAGGTTCAGCCCTGAATTAGTCAGTATTCTCATACTGAAGATGCGAAAGGCACGCAACATACCTCCATCCAACCTGGAACGATTATCCAGGCATTTGAGTTCCCGCGGCGAGTATACCCTCCAGGGTCTTCTCATTCCAAAAGGCAGGGGTATTCAGAACACACAGTCTGTAGCAGTGTGTAGCTTGATTGTGAGCAGCGAAAAGAGGGATGAACTGGTGCAAGACACTTTGTGGCCACTGGGGCGAAGGGCCATCGGTGTGGCCTGATCAGCCTTGCCTTTTCCCACATTATCGTTGAAACTAAACCTAATCTAATCTAGACGCTGGCTGGCGTCTAACCAAACCCAAGTTTGTCCTGTCGTGATCGTGAGAAGTCGAGTTTAGGGCTGGCGACCTGTGCCCTTGGTACCGCAACAACAATTTGCAACCCTTGGACTCATTTCGCCCACATGCGACCTATCCAATCAAATTTCTCAGTGCTTTCTACTGTTATCTCCAAGCATGAAGGCAGGGAAATGATTTCGTTTCGTCAGACCTAGCAAAGTGAGTTACCTCTAAATCCTTGCTCCTCCTTTTGCTCTGGACTTTAATCGACTTTGTTTTCTGTCAACTTCGTCTTTTCTTCGGTCACGATGCTGAATAAACTCTTCTTCGACAGGACTAGGATAATCCGACGACAATGGCTGATTGGTCGTGTTTTGGTGATGATTGTGTATAAAGACTGGTCTATGTTAGAATTTACGAGGGCGTGAGTCTTCTACTAGTATCGTCTGGCACGACGTTTTGTTCCACAATCCGTTAGCCTCTTCTACTCTGCGCGATCCAATGCTAATACGATTCAATACTAGCTGGCTTCTGCCCGTCTTTGTCTGTTTTGCTCAACTGACGATCAAGGACCACAACCATCTGCCTCACCACTCAACTTCGGGCTGCCCTTCCTCAAGCTCTACATCAACAGAAGGTGCTGCTCCCGCTCCGCAATACTTTCGCCCTCTCTTGGCCGCATCTACCGCAGAATGTTGATCGATCAAAGTCCAATAAGTTGCCAGGTCGTAGATGCTTAAGGGGATGCTAACTAGTTGATGAATCTCAGTGAGGTCACCCTCTCTTCCATTGTTCAGCTACCTTCATTACTGACAATTTCTGTATTCACAGCTTTTCCGTTGAATAGCGTTGCTTATCCCCGAGGCCGCTATGGCGAAGGTCTACCTGGTATGATTATAAGATACCAGCAGATGATAGACAATATCGTGTCGCTCAAATACGGCCGTGTCAACTTTCTGACTATATATATGGCTCCGACGTGGCACGATCGCATGCACGTCGAGATTTAGATGTTAAAGGACCCTTTATGCTCTCGATATGTCATGTAGAGCATCGCCCTACCTCTACCCAATGCCATGAGTTTCGAAAGACGCCGAAGAGATCGCATTTTGACATTGAGCGCCTGGTTCCTATCACGTGGTCTCTTCACTCCTTCTCTCGTACAACTACCTGCTATACAGCAGTGTTACCATGAGCGAAGGAGGTCTGTCTCCCGACGACACCCCACGAGCTCATGCAGCACCGGTAACTCAAGGGGCCATTAGGTATAGTCTTTGATCATATGTTTACCCACGATGACTCAACGAACCGGAACAACAGGACATTGGCAGGCTCTAGCATCCAAGGCGGTAATATCACTGTTTCTGCGACCAACTACCAATTTCCAAACGTCACATCAGGTAGGCTACTTGGTGCGCGCTACAGTGTGTATACTCACTCCATCCACAGTACCTCCCCATGCAATCGCCCGAGCGGTGCCAGTAGCATCCCCACAGAACGAAAGAATTGAGCATCCGAGCCAAACGTACTCGAGACTACTATTGGCAACGGGGCGTGGATTTCCGCTGTGGGATCCACGACCTCCAAATCGACTTCCAGCCGAATACAAGGCGGAAGGTGTGCGCATTGGCGACGTCGGAATCGTTCACACGGACGGGTACTTCGACTTCCTCTTCAACATCCGTTACAAGAAGGATAACCCAATCAACCGAGGAGCTCCAGAGGACTTCGTGCCAATTGAGCTCACCGATACCGAGCAAATTACAAATATGGAGATCTCTGAAGATTGTATCTATATCGCAGAAGGCTCTCTTCAAGTTCTGTAAGTAACTATCACGTGTATCACGTTGTTGAATTGGCGCTGATGATGCACCTCGTCGTTTAGGGACACGAACCACTCTCAGAAAGAATATCGCTTTCAGAGCAATAGTCGGGAAGGTGCCCTCCTTATCCTTCCTGAGCACGTAGAGAAGCAAGATCTTGTCTCTGTCAAAAGGTTCCGTCAGTATGCTGGCCAATGTGCAATTTCCTGGTACCGCTTCGTCAACGATGAGCTGGGTCGCGACGCGCCAAATGGCTCGCTTTACCTCATAACTGGCTGGGAGAAAACCTCTGCGTGGGGTACAGCATCATTCAAACCTCATGAACACGAGTTTCTCCTATCGTTTCTCGGGGAAAGATGGGGCGAAGTTGGTCTAGCACGGCATAAAGCTGGCAAGTCCGATGGAGATAATCAGTGTATCTTCTTAAAAGGATTCAAAATGACTGTCGCGGAGACCTTCTGGGAGGAGATCTTAGGAACAGTGAGGGTGGAAGACGTGTCTCGAACCGGCGTCGCGGATCTGATGAAGGGAAGCACGTCTCGACCATTCAGCAACCCTCCTGGAATGGAGATGCTTGGCATCTTGATGAGTCGTCTTTCGAAGTCCTTCAACGTTTCCAAAAGAAACCAATCTTCAGCGGAAGATAATGTTCATGTCAGCCCGATCGTTGATGTACAGGACACGGAGGTGAGTCAGGATTGTATAGCATTGTTGATTCTCTAATGTATACTCAAGGATATTCATCCATCCAATCTTATAAATGAATACCTGTTAAGAGAGGTGCTTTTCCTTCATAAATGTCACATCTAATCGTACTAAAACAGCTCTTTGAAGGCCCCTGAGGCGAGAGTTGCAATTACGCACGACAATGAATGGATCTCGCTCCTTGATATGAAGGTATCTTGGCGAGTGATTCACATTCTTTAAGCACGCTCATTTCGATAACAGCGCCATTCGCCATCCGCTGGTATATTGGGCATGGGATTGGAGATGGTGTCAGAGGAAGGTGAGGGATACCTAACACACATGGTCGCCATACTCATAGACTTGCGTTCGGAAGGTATCATTTACCTACAAAATAAGAATCAATCAAGGCTATCAACAAGTCAAGAGCGAGGAGATAGTTCCAGTGGCAGATTGTCTACCATCGGTCTCGCGTCCGATGATCGAGATTCCCGTGTTAAGACGACAAAGATGCTGTCTCCATTGAAAACCTCGGAGTTTGCGCCATACCAACAGGGTCGGTTGAATGATAATCATACACCGAAGGGTTCAGCGCCCTCGACTTGGTGGGGTCGATCCTTCGCGGGAGAAGACGAGGAGTCTGTAGGGGAAGAAATGTCCCCTGACGACATTTCGTATCACCCTAGGGCGAGGAAGAAACCTGCAACAAATGAGAGTAAAGAGAGGGAGCACGGTAGCAACTCGAAGGAAGGGAGTGCATGGACAAGGACTCGATACGTACGTGTCACAATTCCCATGGAATATCCTCGAATTCACACTTTATCCGATTTAGCGAGTAGCGACAGCAACTGCGTCTATTATGAACCCCACAGGGGCGGTTGCGCATGAATTCCTTGACCTTGGATACGAGCTTCATGAACTGGAGCCCACCCCGCAATTACAACCTGCTGCTGAACTGCTGTTGAAGTTATGGAATGCATTGGAAAGCGTTGATGTACGTTATTTTACATGCCAGACGAGTAATCGTCATATGACTCACGTAACGGACATGCAGGATAACCGCCAAGCATGTCTACGCCTCGTCGAAATCTGTGCAGAGATCTTACTTTCTATTCGGGAGGATATACACGAAGTTGGCGGGGATACCATTGGGAAGGAACTCGAGAATCCACTACAGAAACTCACGGAGTACGTCTTCCATACCACGTTTTGTCTCATACAGAACATTAGAACATTGCTGATATCACCTCCTTCATTAGCGCATTCCTCCAAATTCAAGAACTTCTCGCCTCTCTCACTCGGAGACCGTTCCTAAAACGCTACCTCGAGCGTGACGAGATCCAGATTGAGATTGAACTCTCCAAGAAATCTATCAACTTTGCCATCCAATTGTTCTCGAACGGGATCCAAACACGGATTCTCAGGAGCCTATTGCAGGCGTTTTCTGGAGAGGACGTAAATATTCCTATGGCTAAGGCAAAGCCATCGGATTCGCTTGGAGATACTACTTTGAACATCACTACTGCCATTATTGCGCCAACCCAGGACGATCTCTCCATCCTCCCTTCCCTACTCCATTCCGCGATGCTCTCGGCCACTCGTACCGATAGTCACGATTTGACCACACTTCTGAGGCGAACACTTGCAACAGGGCGTGACGAGAGACTGGTACGAATGCTGCAAGTGAGCAGAGACGAGATGCCTGAGGCAATCGTAGCTCTAATAAGGGAGAGGGAGCGGTGGGAGGATAGATGGAGAGAGGAAGAGGATGGGATAAAGAAAAAAAGAGAACAAGTGGGGGAAATGAAGCGTGTGCAAGGTGTGACCGATGGTGGAGTGCGGACGTCAACTCCACTTCTAAGTCGAACTCTCAGCGCTGCTTCAAGGTTGAGCAGCCGTTCAAGTGGAGGTAGAGGTCGTTTGAAAACCAACACAACGAACGAGTCAACCCCGTCTCTCGGTGAGTTACTGACCAAACCACTTGCCGATAGAAGAACATTGACCTCAACCACTTCAGGGCGGGCCAATCTTCGGCCGTCGTGGCCGTGGAAGCCGACCGACCAACCAGATACCACGTTCTTTCCCAGCTCTCAGGCTGGTAGAAGACTTTCGGACTCGTCCTCTTTCCGGAGTAGAGATTGGATGTCGCTGGATACCGGTTCTGCAACATTTTCAATTCAGCGAGAAGTAGAGAAAACTATGAGGAGGGAGGTAGAAGGAGAAGAAATGGCGACTCTGCATCGAGAGTTCATCGAAGGCGCAATTGATTCTTTGAGAAGGCTGAGTCGTCAACCAGAAGATGTACGGCAAGAAGAGTCACAGAAACACAAGAAAGGGAACAGAAGCAGCGGAAATCTCAGAAGAGGACGTGGTGGTGCCAGAAATACGGAGAGAAGGCAAGCAATCGCCCACGACGTTGACGGGGCAGGGGTCGCTGGTTTGCCGAGCTGGACTGTAACGAGGTTCGTTCGCATTTGCACTTCATACTCCAGAACAGATAGATAATCGTCTTGTCCAGATACGATATTGACCGCCAGAAGAAAATAGGGATCGGATTCTTCTCCGACGTATATAAAGGGGTTTGGCGACCACCTTATTCTATGACATCTTCCATGCATACAGCCCTTGCTTCGGCCATACAATCATCCCCTCGAGCTTCTTCGCCATCCTCTGTTGCACCGTCCACCTCTACCTCGCCAAAACGGGCACTTGTCGTTGCAATCAAGGTTCTGTCACCAACAACACCTCGCCCGCTGTTCCTTCGTGAAGCCAAAATTTGGAAGAGTCTTCCACCCCATCCCAATGTCCTCGAGCTATACGGCGCAAGTAGCACGACGAGTGATCCGCCGTGGTTCTTCGTATGTCCGTATCTCAAAGAAGGCAACTTGAGGGAATATCTCTGTAGGCTGTCGGATGTCAATCTCACGAGCCTCGATTGTCGACAGCCTGGGGGCTCTCCTTCGAAAGAGGTAGATCTCCATCAATTTATGCTTGATATTGCAACGGGAATGGCACATCTCCATCATCACAAGATCTACCACGGTGACTTAAAGGTGCATTTTTGGTTTCGTGCATGTTGTTTTTGTTACGATTCGATCATCTGTGAGGCTGAGTCTCGGGTGTCTGGCAAATACGCGAAGGATTCATGGCCGTCTCTTGTGGCATGCATTTTACGGTCTCGATTCCTCAAGTCCATACTATCATTTCATTTCTCTCTCAAACTACATATCGAAAGGATACTGACCATTCATGCTAGGCAGCAAACATACTCGTTGACGATCAACTCAGATGCGTCATCTCTGACTTCGGTCAGAGCGAAATGAAGTCACAAGTGTACAGATTGAGTGGAGCAGCCCCTCGTATGTTCTTTCTGCCTTCCAAATTGACCAATCCTACTAAAGAGTTTGAAGATGGAACACTTAGTTGGCAAGCCCCCGAGCTCATGTTGGGAAACCAGCTTGCACTGACACCGGAAATGGACGTTTATGCATACGCGATTTGCTGCGTCGAGATTTTGAGCATGGGGCGTCGACCCTGGCCACTGTTGGACGACGACGCCGTCAGGAACTTGGTTCTGAGTACGTGAGCTCCTTATACATCCAGTATTTGCAACTGCTTTATACGACATATCTAGATGACTTGCGGCCTTCCTTGCCGAACAATGACTTCGTGACAGTAGAGCTACGCACGCTCTTATCTCAAAGTTGGCACCGTAAACCCGTGGAAAGACCCACTTTTGCCAAGATCATTGAGGATATGACTATCATTCGCAAGGCCTTTCGAAATCAAATCAAATCCAGGAGCAGTGTTACCGCCGAAATATCGGATCTCTCAGCGTCTGGCATACTGACGGACGACCACTCTTATCACACTGCCGGTTTCAATTTTCTGTCGCCCTCAATTAATGCGGAACCTGGAAAGCTTGCCCTTGGGGAATCCACTGGAACCCCCGATCTTCAGATACCGGTACCCGTCTTTTATGCACCGAGACCACTCTCCATAAGAACGTCAACATCATCTAGCATTGCATATGACTTCAGCCCATCTATTCATCACTCAGAATCCATTCATCTATCGAGGTCTGTATCCCCATCTCCAAGGGATGATCGAGCTATCATGACTCAGGACGAGAGACGATATAGGCTCTTGTTGAATCATGAATATCATCCATCGCGTACGTACATTCTTCATTCCTTCTTCCCTCTTATTTTGTGGACTGATGTCTGTTCGTAGTCACCCTTCCTCTGTGGGACCCTTCACCCGTCGAACTCGGTGTGGTGGGGTATTTGTCAAAACCACAGGGTGCATTCATAACACTCTTCAACGCTTTTCATCCGGAGCGTTCTCTCGAGCGGCTGACGAGACAGTTACCATCGCTAAGGGGATACGGAAAGGTGTCTAAGAACTCGGTTAGGACGGACAAACGAAACCCCGCCCAGAGAGGATTGGACACAATGACGGGTTGGTTGACGTCTCGAACTAGAGACCATGGCGGCGTGTAAGTTTCACGAATTTATCCTCTATCATCGACTGAAGCGTTCATTAGGCAAAAGGTCAGCAGGCGTCAGGCGTTCGACCTTCGCGCTGGAAGGAAAGCTGCATTCTTGCATGCGGAGACGACTGTATATCGATACATTGAACAGCTAGAAGTTCCGAAGAAATGGTTCAAGGCCAACGTAGATGCTATCCTTCAAATCTACGAACCTGCCCATAACATTCAACGAGAAGATATCATTCTAGGTATGACACCTTTCTCGATCTGCCACGTATCTCACCAAGAATTGTACAGTGACTGGAACGCTCGACACTCCTGCATATGGTTTGTTCGTCAGTCATTACCACCCCGATAGTCAAGTGAGGAACACAGAAATCTTGACTACACTCCAATACTTATTCTAACTGTACCAGGTCAATTTTAACGTGTATTCAAACCCTCGTGTTGGTCAACCATGGGGAACATGGTCGACAGATCGCAAGGCTCCACCGAAGCTCGGCGAGCCTGCATATACCGAATCCATCGACCAGGTGTCTCTGGAGAGCTCAAAGGTTTCGAATGCAGGTGACCCTTGGAACACCGTGTTGTTGGCACGACTTCGATTCAAGCCAGATGTTGTAGACCCTACTTCGTTGTAGTGGATAACTTTGTCTCCTCTCCGTCCATAAAACATAGCACGATGATGCCTTTCTATACTCCTGTATACGTAAACCCAATATTTACCAGGACTCGGTGATGGTTTTCAGCAATCTGATGATACAGGTTCGTTCAAACCCGCAAAACGTTGTCGCGGTGGTGCACTGGCAATACTAGTAGCACCACCCCCCAAGCCACCACCACAGCGTCGTAGCTGAGCAGGTTCAATCCCAGTAGACATGGCTATCGCATGTGACCGTAAACAATAAAACCGGGTTTTTCTTGTCCACTAACAGAATGGCGAGAGTTGGTTGGCGTACCCTTTTCCAAGTTCTTTGTGTGAGGTGCATTAAGCGATCTAATCATTATCGGTGTATCTGTTATCTAGGCGCTTAATTCGATTCCGATCATCTCCGTTACCATCTCCCGTTCTTCCGAATCCACCTCCTGAATCATATTTTCCTTCAGTACCTCAGCTTCCCTCCACAAAAACCATCAAACCTTCAAATACCACGTTCAAGACGATTCATTATGCATAACATGAATGCTAAAGGCGACGCAGATGCAGGACAATCGAAGGCAGAATTGCGACGGTGGAGCGAACAAGGCACATTAACGTTCGCCACAAGGGGCAAGGTTTTTAATTCGCTTCGATGCTTCTAAGAGCCACAGCACTAGCTCGAAATGAAAGCGTTCGACCAAGCTCGCTGTCAGCCTCCTCCTTGCTCACTCTCTGTCACCTCTGCGGTTGTCACCCGCCTTGTGCTCGATCGCGTGTCAGGCTCGTCTGTGAAGAGAGGACGATCAAAATATGGAAGGGAAAGTATCGCTCCCAGGAATAGCAGCCCCATCGCTGGATGATGTCTCTGGCGTTCTCAAGAGCCTGGAAGAACGAGACCCATCGACACTAGCAGAATCAGCCCTCTCGGCCATTTCCTCGCCGCAGACCAATCTCCTCTCCCTTGCGACCTCAGCACGCCCACAGGATGTTGTTCAAACCCATCTTGCTTCCTTCACTGAAGCGAAGATAGAGTCCATTTCGTCCAAAATACCATCTCCAGTCCGACAGCTCTCAGGAATCATCTCAGGTGTAACCGGTATCAACCTTCCGAGCTCTCCGAGCTCGAATACCAGTCTTGGAGAAGCAGAAGGTCCTTCAGCCTCTTCTACGAAGCTCTCACCAGAGAATCTCATATCCCTTGCCTCCGCTACGGCTGCGAACCCACAAGACTTCGTGAAATCACAACTCACTTCCTTCGCGGAAGGAAAAGTAGCCTCTATCTCATCCAAGCTTCCAACACCTGTGCGACATCTCTCAGGACTACTCTCCGATGTCATACCAACCGTGAACGCCGCGGAGATAAGTACATCGTCCTTGAACCCATCCGCCCTCATCGATTCCAACCTTACCTCTCTTGCTACTTCCTCCCTCCCGACTCTTCCCATCCCTGTCCGACAACTCTCGGGCATTCTCGAAGAATCTGCAGACCTCAAGGAAAACGGGTCGAAATCAAAGCTCCTTGATGCGTCCAACGTCAATTTGAATGCTGTCCTTTCAGAAAGGACACCTCTCCTCGCAGCCACCTCTACCCCCATTGGCGTTGGTGGAGTTCAAGTCAGCCCTTTAGAACTCTTTACCAACCCACGCGGGACGCTAGAGAATCTGAAGTCCAGCATCCAAACTCGCCTTTTTGAAGTCGCCAAATCAAAACTTGGCATAGGGAATGAAGACGACGGGGTGGGGGAAGAAAGCGATGACGATCATGTTGTGATCATAATTTGGCAGGAGGTTAAGGTCGTACTAGGAAAGGGCGTATTAGAATCAAGGTAGGACTCTCTGCCTCTCATTGACTCCCACCTTGCGACTGAATGTCTGACTCCACCTCCTGCTAGCACAACCCTCCTCTCAACCCTCCCAACTCTTCTGCCTACGCTTTCTTTGGGACATCTCTCCCTCTCCTCACTCGGGGCGACTACTCTCGGAAACCTAATCGTCAACCTTGTAGGAACGACAATGCTGGAAGGCGTCAGTGGTGTGCTGAAGGAGGTCTTACCGGTCGACGGTGCAGGTGGGAAAGATGAACGAGAAAGTGAAGCGGAAGAAGAAGGAACATCAGAGATCGAGCAGCCTGAACGAGCTCAATCACAAGAGAGGGAGAGACAGGTAGCAGAGTGGACGTGGAGAGTTGGAGTCGCGATCATAGCTTCGACTGTGGTAAGTCACTCTCCTCTCTTTCTCAATACTACACTCACTAACTCTCCCAATAGCCACTTTCAATTCTGTACAACACGCTTCCGTCTCTCTTTCTCTTCCTGAACCCATCTCTAGACTCCGAAGTCGTAGAGTTATCTGGGTCATTTCTGAGTTGGTATTCGTTCGGATTACCAGGTTCGGAGCTCCTTGCATCGTTATGGTAGAGTCTTAACTGACGCCTTCGAATAGCATATGCCCTAACTCTAATCCTACCCACATACCTCTCCTCCCACAATCTCACGTCCGTAACCTCTCGAATCCTTGCTCTAACTTCATCCCTCTCAGTCTTCCTTTCCTGGCTATTCGTCCATTCTCCGAATTCAGTCTCTTTCGACTTCTCCCATCCTTTCCACGTACCATTCCCCATACCTGGTCTGGGAAAGATCACGATCGATGTTCCTGCCTTATTGATGAAGATCAATCGGGTTCTGGCCTGGGTGGGAACAAAAGTCGAAATCGATCCAGAGAAATTGGACTTCGGTACCTATGAAAACCCGTTCAATTTGGGTTTCATAGGAGCTCCACTCGCCACCGTTCTCTCATACTACGCGGTCGCCTTCCTCTCTGTGGGGTATATCCTGTTAAAGATGGATATCAGAAAGTGGCCGAGACCGGTGATACCTGGAAGTGGAAACCTTATGAAGGTCGTTGAGAACAGCGTGAAGGTAGTTGAAGGCGGGATGGTTGGGGTGAAGAACCTGGGTAGGGGTGAAATGGGAAGGGCTGGCTCAGAATCAACACTGGTTTCCGCGGAAAATAAGCTCGAAAGAACATTTTCGTCAACTTCCACCATCGTCTCGCCAACACCCCCACCCTTGTCTCCTTCCTTCTCCTCCGTCTCTTTCTCGAAAGGAAAAGGAAAAGATATATCATGTGAAGAAAGCGAAACAATAACGAACCCGAACCCGTTGGAGAGGACGCTAAGTTCGAGTTCTACCTTGGTTCCTACGCCACCTTTATCACCTTCTCTCTCCACCTTTTCATCATTCAAAGGAAAAGGAAGAGATATTTCCTCTTCGTCCCATTTCTCAGAGACGACTTTCGGTGGTAACATCCAAGGAGATGGATCCATAGTTGGCGGAATAGGAAGCGTAATCGGGGAAGTTGGGTCTCTTGCAGGAGGATTTGCTGGTGCTGTTGGTGGTATGGGACTCGACACGGCTAGAGAGGTTAAAGAGGAGATTGAGAAGTATATCTTCCTCCTCCGACGCGGGGTCAGTAATGTTGGTACGTGCCTCTTTCATTCTGGTGCGTCATATGATTCAGCGACTCAATTACCGTCATCCAGCCCAAAGCGCCATCTTGACTTGGCCGGGGAATATACCTACATTCGCAGTAACGGTTCTAGGACCCGTAGCGATGGGCGCCCAGAGCATCCTGATCGCAAGTGCTGGACTTCTGCTAAGTACGGGGACGAAGGGTATTGAAGAAGTCATTACGTCTCGGTAGGTTTGTTTCGAGCGTTGCAGTCGATGAATCATCTCTCTTCACTCTTTTTCTCTTGTCTCACACAAGTCATACTAATTGTTCGTTCAACAGACTTAGATCGTTTGTGGAGAAAAAGAAACCGAGAAGAGCGAAAATCGTGTCTTGGATTGCTCTGACAGCGACATTTGGAGTTTCCTGGATGGTCATGGGTGTGGTTCTGGGTATGGGTAAGAAATGGGGTGATGCTTGGACTAGTGATGAGGGTACGTCTCTGCTCTTACCGACCGTAACGCGAATTTACCCTCATCATCTCCTCCTCATCTCAGGCGCGGCTTTCCTCGTAACGAACTTACTTCCTTTACTTTGCTTCGTCAACATTCTTGATTCATTGGTCCGGGTCACGAGTCTGATACTCAAGTTGTCGCCCAGTGAAAGTACGAATAGATTGGGCAAACTTGTGACATTAGTCAACACAAGGTAAGTTCCGAAGCACTCTCATTTGCATTCCTCTTTGTCCCATCGTCCTTGTGTTCTGACGCTCTTCAACACGCCGCAGTGTATTTCCGACCCTATCCCTCCCACTCGGCCTCTTCCTTGCCTTTCACCCCGATTTTCGGTATGGCCTCCGAGGTCTTTGGATGGGAAATCTTGCTGGCCTAGGGGTACAAGCACTCGTTGGAACGGGCGCTGTTGGGATGATCCAATGGGAAGCGCAAGGGGAAGAGAGACGGGACGAGGAAGTCATAGAACCTTGAATGCGATTGTACCGAGTACTGTCCTAATCCAGATCGATTATGATGTCTATGGGCGATGAGACAGCCGAGGACTAGGCTACCAGCAGCAGCGGGGCTATAGCCATGAGGATTGAAAATAAGATCCCCATGGTTCGATCTCTCAGTGGTGTCGTTCAGGTCGCATATTTATATGGACCTTCATGGACGCGTTTGCTGCATTTGTTTGCTGTTGTTTGCTTCTGACTGAAAGTCGCTCAAGCCAGGGTAAGCGACACTGTCTACTCTGCCACCAACGACCGTCATCACCTCTTCGGCTCTCATGGATTATCGCTCTATCATAAGCTCTGCTTGAAGAAGATATAAGATATGGCTACGTAATACGGATTCTGACTCTCTCATCCAACCCAAGGTCTCCAATTCACTTTTAACTCGCGACTGGAGGCCTTCAGGTCAATGGGATGTTACAAGCGACGACATTCAGCCAAGTAAGTAAATTGCCACATCGAGCATTCCCAAGCTTAATAAGCCTTTGTTTCTCAGCATCTCCCATCTGGGTACTTCGGCTGCTCCTCTGCCTGAATCTAGGCCTCTTGCTCTCTGACTCGTCATCCCCTTCTCATAAGAGTCAAGAAACCAGCACCGCCAAAGTACCAATCATTCCACCCAATCCTCGTCGAATGGTCAACCCTGGCTGGCTCGGGCCATTACCCCCACCCAGTAGGAGGCTCTGCCCTCCACTTGCTATACTTCTGCCCACTTGGTCTCTCAGTGTCTCGATGGCGTCAAGAACATCGCTGACGATAACCACGCCTCCATATGGCCTATCTACCAGTCTCCCACGAACCTCTGTTGTGGAACCGTCGATTCCCGAGACAACTACCAAGTGCTGGACCGGTGGGTTCGTCGCAGGCTCGAGCAACTCTATGCGAGTCACCCTCTGCCCATATCCTCCACTTCTGGTGCGGTGGTGGTCACGCGCACTGATGTATGGAACAAGCGCCACATGTATCTCAGCAGATACAGCACCGTCTATGGGAAACTGGATTGCGTCTGCCCTCTGACCTGCCTCCTCAGGGTCTTTCCCAATTAGGAAATGGCCTGAGGGATATAGCGTCGACGGCGTGAAGGCGTTCTCGACGATGAGGGGTGGGGTAGAGGCTTGGGAAACGGTCCAGGGATGGCCGTGGACGCTGTATGATGGCCCAGCGCCGTCGTAGAGCTCGTCGTCGTTGGGGAGTGGGATGGACCAGTATAGTGGGCGCGTGTGTCGAGGCGGTTCTGCATTGAACGCCTGAGCCTCCATCCTCGTTCGCTCTGGCAACCACATCGTTGGCGGTGGGTGACCATGGATGCTTGGTGCTACTGCGGACGCTGCTATCAACGCCGTGAGCGACGATGACGACGAAGAACGCGCTGGGGCGCATACAGACCTGCTTCTGCGTGAATCACGGCCGCAAAGCTTCTCATCTGAGGCGCTGAGTAGCGGGAGGGGCCTTGGAAGTCGGTGGGAGAGCTCATACTTGGAGAGGATGAGCTGGAGGTGTTTCCGTTGTTGGGGGTGGGGAGGAAAGGGTAGGGATGATATGGTCGAGCGAGAGCTCTTCCTTATACCAAGGACCCCGCAGAGGAATGCCACTTGTTCCATGGGGCAATTGGCACCTGACCGTATTCTGGTTAGGCGTGATGAAGCCGAAATCCGACGCCGAATCTAATCTGAGTAGGTAACATCTCTATCCACAGCCACTATCATTTCACTGACGCTTGATTCCGTAGGTTTGGCTGGCAGATAGAGGGTCCTTTGCTCAATGTAGCCCTCAATGATGGCTTTACACGCTCGAGCAGGCAGTATCATGTATCATGTAGCATTCTGACTAGAACATTGAAACACGGATTAGCTACTGAAAGGATATTCAAATGTGTTAGGATAGTGTGTAGAGAGCCTCAGCCTATCAGTCTTTTCCAATCGAGGAAGACAAACAGTCCTTATCCTATCCATCAAACGCAATGAGCTTCCCTCTGGCACCCTGTAATCCCCAAGGCTCAGAGACACTATCGGTCCTTTTCCAGGAAACTTTGTCTCGTCTAGTAAAATCCGTTCTAATAATCGCCAGTCCCAACCTTCCATAATCTCCTCATCTCCTCCCTCCACATTATCATTCTTGCTGGTATATCGCATGTAGCCCCGCATATGCTGGAAACATTCGCCCGATGAGATTGTTGCGATCAGGGACGGAATCCAGTCAAAAGATGGTATTCGGTCGTCGTACAATCCGCGGAGATCAAGATACTCGAGGGAGCTGTTATGCTCCAGGTTGAAAGAGAAATGTCCTAATTCTTCGCAAGTGAATTCATTTTCTAGGTAACTTCGAGGAATGGAAATCACATACCACGTTCAAAGTCCAGCGGGGCAAACATTAATTTCCTCAGAGAGGACCCAATATGACGGAGGACATCTTGTATGAGCACTGCATCATCGATTTCCAGTTCTTCGGTCTCCAAGTACAGCTCAGTGATATTCCAGTGGTGGTTTAGGATAAGCCTGAGTTGAATCCTAACTTGCCAGTACTGTGTCTTGACTGTCAGCCGCTGGCGAGGGTCTGGTGGAACGCCGTTTGCCGTAGACGGTGGAATATTCCATTCTCCATCCATGAAGGTGATACCAGATAGGTCGAGTAGTCCAGGGAAAGAGTCGATTTGCTGGCCGAAGCTGTGGAATTGCTCAAGGGAAGAAAAAAACGGGGAATCGATATTGAGGCTAGAAAGCTTGGTAACGGTTGCAAATTCAAATATAGCCCTTGTCGTCGATTCGGAACAATGAAAGTATTTTAGCTGTAGCGTCCGTAATCTTGTGGCGAGCGGTAAAAAGGTTGATAGAATGTAGTCGAAGGTAATGCGTATTCCGTCAATGACTCGCGCAGGCTGCGTGTTTGTTATCACGGAGGGCCAGTATTCGCGCATGTCCAAGTGTCGTATATGATTCCAGAAGGTGCAAAGTGGTGATGATGTACAGAGGACATCGAGGACACATTGTTCAGACGGATCCTCGTCATTGACCTCCAATTTTACACGCCGGTTTAGGAAGAAAAGGCGGCGAGATTCATATAGCCAATCTCGTGAGACGAGCGCACATTGGAGGATCGATTCATTGTCTTCCCCGAGGTAGTTGATGATTTCTCGATATAAATCTGTGGATAACTTGGCGGATTTGTGGATGCATCGTTGAGCTCGTTTGGTGGGCATCATTGAATGAAGCATCTTTGATTAACATGGAAAATTGAGTCGCGACGTGCTGAAATATATTTGCGGCTATTTGGCATCACTGTGGATATGACGTCGTTCGACATCCTACATTAATACGTACATTCTAGCCTACCAATTTGCTCTAGCCGAGATAAATATCTTTCCCTAATGGACGCGTACGCCTTTTCTTCGCCCACAGACCACTCCGACTCGTCAATGAGTTCCAGCCTGAACACCAATTTGTTTCCCGGGAATCGCTCCTCATCAAGTAGAACATCCTCTATTGACCTCCAATCAAAATGCTCATAACCTCCCTGCTCTCCATCAGGTCGCGTATGAAAGTTTATCCACCCTCGAAGACTTCTGAAGCGACCGCGAGATGGAATGGTTTCAAGGAGAGAAACCAACCATTCTGTGGAAGGTATGCCAGCACCCCACCTAAAGATTCCAATTTCTCCGACATCAAGAATCTCAAGCGACGTATTGTGCTCCAAAGTGAACGATATCGGACCTACTGACAGGGTTATCCGAGGTTCAAGCTTGAGAGGCAACGGGTTTACCTTGTTGGCCATCGTTGATGATGGGGAGGTACAGTTTCTTCAGTGACGGCCCGGCCTGTCGCAGGACCTCCTGCATAGCCTCGTATTCTCCGTCATCAAGCGTCTCGGGTTCAAGTGCCAGCTTGCAAATGTTCCACGAGTGATGGCGTATGATTTTCAACAGCACTGGGACGTCGCTGTTTGCCGTGTCGATTCTGAATCGTAGCGATGGATCCGTTACGAATCGATAAGACGAGTGGGGCTCCCATCCCTGTTCCACAAAGCATACAGCTCCCAGCTTGCATTGAACACGAAGGTGTTTCATGGATGCTATAAACGTACAGAGCTGAGCCGGGGAAGTGAATTTGACGCCGTAGGTTTGGATGGATGTAATGGTTTTGCTGGATGTAATGCGCTTGATTACACCACCAGGTAGCCCAAAAAAGCAGAAGCCACAGAGACGAAGTGTGCGTAGATTTATCGCGTTAGCGATACAAAGTGAGAGGAGATAGACGAAAACAGGATTCGTATTATTCCTTTCACGCGGCCTATCGTTATATGGAGCATATGAGTCGTCCGATATATGAAGGTCGAGGATGTAAGGCCAGAAAGTACATCTCGTCCCTGAACGAGAGAGAATTTCTCCAAGTAGGCGATCCGAGTCACGCCAGGGCTTAACATGGAGAGAAACTCGTTTTTCCATGAAATAATATCGTCGAGATTGGTGTAGCCAGCGCTTGGAGACCAGGGCGCAGTTGTTGATCGCTGACCAGAAATGGTCATCAGCGAGTGCTTTGCAGATCATATCTTCCAGTTCGGGCGGCAGACTAAGTGGCTCGCCCATCGTGACTGGATATATCTGTGATGCACTAAATTGGAGAGAAGGTTGGTCCTATGTAGGGAAAGTCAGAAGTACACGTTGCGATGTTTGGATTTGTTGCGACTTTTCAGAAAGTGGAAATGTCCGGGCCGCCGGGCCAGGATTTTCGTCACCGATAATCGGACTGAAAGTGCGAGGATGGAGGAGTTGAGGCCGTCGTATTTAAATGCAATCGACGTGGTTACAGCGTGTGGAAACTGATGACGGGCCGTTGAGTAGGACCGGAAACAATGAGCTCTGATATGAAGCGACGCCAGAGCCTTAGGCGATCAAACCATGGCTGGGCATCCTTCTTTGCAAAGATCACGAGTGTGTCAGAAATACCCCGCTCCTGGGAAGGCATCATCGCGGGCGGATTATTCGCGATATAGGACGGAGTCCGTACCCTTCTTCTAAATTACAACTTCGTTTTCAGAATCCCTTGAAGAGCTTCTTCCCATCCCTGGGCGGAATTCTGATTTTATGGTGATCTTTTACTGGTGCCTATCCGGCTTCGCTGACATTCGTGGAAGGCCGAGTTCCTTCTGCCCAGTAGTCGGACAAGACTCTGATGCAACCTCAGTGCCTCGTAGTTGAAGGTGTGCAAGTTTCAGTTTCAACTTGAGGGCTACTGGTAGTATAGCCCACGGAAAAATTGAGGCCTTGTATCTACATTTTAGGTCTGTGTCATTGCTGCTGCAGCGAGGAATTCAGAGATAAAGAACTTCATCCGGTTTCAAACCTGACCTTCCTGCTTTGAGACCTCGCCACTGGAAAACGAACAACAACTCTTTGAACGCCAGCTACCAAACTCCAAAAAAGTCTGGAAAGTCCTATGCAAAAATTGCACCACAGAGGAATCGAACCTCCACCGCCCTACTCAATCTCAAACAAGCTTCTCAACCCAAGATCGCCAGCGGGATGTAGACCATATATTTCTGGATACTCCTCGCCCAGCGCCCTTGCAGTCAATCAAGCCTGAGCTTTTCGCTTGGGACAAACCAGTCTAGTGCTTCAGTCATACTTGAGATAAGGATGGTCGAAACTCGAGGACAACCTTACAGCTTCGGAGTGATCCCCCAGATGCGGCTGACGGAAACGGGGAAACCCAGCGGCCCGAATGACAGTCGTCGGAGCTTATTACGGCTCGTTAAGATAGGGACGAAGTTCAAAAAACGGACGCATATATCTAAGTAACATGTGAGATGATGATCAAGCTTCCACAGCGAACCACCTCGAGAACATCCCCTCAGGATCGTACACCCTCTTCACCTCTCTCAACTTTCCGTAACTCTCTACTCCGAACTTGATTTTTGTCTTTTCGTACCTCGATGTATGGCTAGGTAGTGTGAGGTTAGCGTCTCCGTCTATATGCGTAAAAGATTGGGTATGAGTAAAGATGAAAATGAGAAGGAGGCGAAGGAGGACGTACCGTAATTGGCATACCCAGGATTCTCATCAACACTCTCACCAGTCAACAACTCTCCAACCTCTCTCGCTAACAGCCTCGCAACCTCCGTCTTCGTCTTCTTCTCCTTCTTTCCTCCCTCCCCTTCCCACTCAACCAACTCCCCATCTCCCTCACCAGGCCAAGTGAAATGCAGAACCACGCTCACAACAGGTTTACCATCCTTATCTATAAGCGTATCTCTTCGAAAAGCAGTCGCATCCTGAGGGACAGAACGAACGACGCCAGTAGGATGATAATCAAACATCAACTTCGCTTTTATACCACCGTATTGCTCTTTGGGTGCGTTACAGATCGAGAGAACGTGTGAGAAGGCTGACGAGAATAAGGATGCGGAAGGAGAGGGAAGGGAGACGCCTTTGGTGTATACACCATTGTAGGGGAGGGCGATGAAGTTCTATAGGGAGGAGATTAGCGTGATAACAAAGGGAGATGGGGAGGATGGGATGGCTACGTACAAGGAAGTCGTTCACGGATTCGTAAGGTACTTCACCCGTCTTGTCGACTTTAGGTCCTAGAAATCCAAATGGGCCTCAATTTGGATCGAACGGACGAAGTCTGGCCAACATACCAATATCCAAAAACGCCTTGAAATTCCTCCTTCCCTCCTCCTCTGACCCATTAAAGAACGGAATAACAATAACAGCCGCCTTCCCATCCGGTCCAGTCCCAACAACACACATTATACTTTCCCCTTTCCCAGCCGTCTTCCACCACTCTCTCAACACCTCACTCACTTCCTCACGTTTCTCCGCTCCGAAAACAAGCATCCCGAAATAAACCTTCTTTCTCTGAGGGTGAAGTTGGTAAACGAACTCGGTGATGATACCGAAGTTACCACCTCCGCCGCGGATCGCCCAGAATAGGGAGGGGTGGGAGGTGGAGGAGACGGTGAGGATAGAGCCGGAGGAGGTGATTAGAGTGGCGGAGAGGAGATTGTCGCATGCGAGACCGTATGATGATGTTAGGAATCCGTATCCACCCCCTAGGGTAAAACCTCCTACACCAGTCTGTGAATATATGCGTCAGCCGAGAGTTCTTAGGATGGCGTCTGAAAGAGAAAAAGCGTACATGATTGACAGTCCCACCAACAGTCGCCAACCGATACTTAATCGCCTCCTCATCCACCGTCTTCCAAATCGCTCCACCCCCCACATACGCTTTCTTCTCCTTCTCATCCACCCTCACGCCATTCAAGTACCTGGATAGGTCTATAACTAAACCATCCTCGATAGAAGACGATCCAGCAAGGTTGTGGCCACCACCTTTGACAGCCAGCTTATCCGCGTAGCCATTCGCCCGAGCAAAGGCGAGCGTGAGGATGATGTCAGAGGTATCCTTAGGGTAGACGACGATAGAGGCACGACGGGAAGTGTTGATTGCCCAACGAGAGACAGCCTCTTTGTAGTCAGGTGAGGAGGGAGTGACAAGGTCGCCTTTCAGAGAGGATTCGAAGGCATTCAGGCGGGAAGAGGGAGAGGATTTAGGTTTAGATGTCCACTGGCCCATGCTGCACCTCGGAAGTTAGTGGGCTGTTCAGGAGAATGAGGGAGGCTATATAAGCCTGACGCCGTTCCCCTGATAGAGCTCGTGGTAGGAACCCGCAAGCAATCAGGTTATTCGGTTTCCTAACAACTCAGGGCATTGGAGTAACCATCTTTCGAAGTTGTCTCGACATTGTATTCTGGAGAAGATCAAGCTCTTCGGACTGTAGTGGGTGGAACAGATGTCGTTGAGAGATGATCAACGAGGACTCGGTGGTCGTCGATTGGGAGGTTGACCAGAAAACCCGTGTCCTCGGATTGTCCTTGTTTGTTCTAAAGGCTATCGGACTTCGGATCCGGGCGCCTCAGCGCGTGAACGCCAATATTTCAATCTTTGCTCAGTTCTGCCTCTGGCAAGCGCCTGGTTCGTTTCAACTATGACGTTGGCTATCTTGTCCTATCCTTGGTCAAGTCGCCTAGCCGACCCAGGTTCTTTTCGCTTTACGATCAATATAGGACCACAAAGACTCCCGGGAATGGTTTTAGCCTCTCTAGGACCTCGATCTCGGATTCACCCAGCGGATGTAGGTCGTCTATACTCATGACCGTGAAAGGCGAATGAACAGGTGCATCGGTGTTATTCGTTGTAAGATCAACTGTGCCGGGGGAGTTTGAGAAGAGGGTCGATTCAACTCTGGCCCAACGGATACAGTTGGCTTAGATCAATAAAGAAATCCTGGTGGTCTCACAACCTGCAGGGAAACATTTTTTGAATCAGGAAATGTATCGAAAATCTTTCAAAAATTCCTTTTTTTGTAAGCATCTTTCGAGTCAAAAAATGTCATAACAAATGCAATAAAAATTCAACATTTTCCGAGCCCACAAATGTTAAGATTGCGCTTCAAAAATGCTTAATTAGGCATCAAATTTGTAATGCATCTATAAACGGTTAGAATACGATCTTTTGAGTCAGAAAACGGATCAAAAAGTCGTGACAAATTTGGAACCTTTGTGGGATAATGTCGGTCACATAATGATTCAAAAATGACTTGTAATATGTGGTGGAAATCGATACATTAGTTGAGCGGGAAAGGTCTAGGATAATTGTTCAGAAATGCTTCAATAAATGTGACTCAGGTGTCACCGTCTGTCGACCGTTATTTTAACGTTCTTTCTCCGCAAAAATCTCTCCCAGAAAGTCTCTGAACTACTCAAGTTTACGACGGCAAGGTTTGGTCCACCGGTATCGGACCACAAGTAACCGGGCACTCGCGCATCAATCTTGTTGCACTGCCACATTGGCATGTGTATTCTCAAGGAATTCGTAGTATTTCGGCGCATTCTGGTGAATCTCTGCAATCGGAGAGACTCAGAATGCATGCAAACCCACGCATTCCAATGGAATGCACAGGAATGCGTTGGAGTTCTAAGAACTAATCCGTAACGCGAATGTATTTTTTGGGATTGCACTGTGCAGTTGTATGTATTCCGGCGGATTCTGTGGGATTGTGTTGTGGATAACGCACGATTGCCCCCTAATGCCTTGCCTAATGCTCATGGATTTCGCAAATGCACGGAATAGTAATCTACTATGCAATGGCACTTGAATGTATGCAAATACACAGCGGAATCCCAAGAAATATCATAATTTCCCGAACCCCTTGAATTTACACCGGAATACGCAGAAATACAGTGGAATCCCAAGAAATGTCATGAATCCTTGACAAAGTCCATGAATTCTTTGAAATCACAAACATTCCTGCGCATTCCGCTAGAATGCACAGAAATCCACCAGAATGCGCCGAAATACTACGAATTCCTTGAGAATACACATGCCAATGTGGCAGTGCAACAAGATTGATGCGCGAGTGCCCGGTTACTTGTGGTCCGATACCGGTGGACCAAACCTTGCCGTCGTAAACTTGAGTAGTTCAGAGACTTTCTGGGAGAGATTTTTGCGGAGAAAGAACGTTAAAATAACGGTCGACAGACGGTGACACCTGAGTCACATTTATTGAAGCATTTCTGAACAATTATCCTAGACCTTTCCCGCTCAACTAATGTATCGATTTCCACCACATATTACAAGTCATTTTTGAATCATTATGTGACCGACATTATCCCACAAAGGTTCCAAATTTGTCACGACTTTTTGATCCGTTTTCTGACTCAAAAGATCGTATTCTAACCGTTTATAGATGCATTACAAATTTGATGCCTAATTAAGCATTTTTGAAGCGCAATCTTAACATTTGTGGGCTCGGAAAATGTTGAATTTTTATTGCATTTGTTATGACATTTTTTGACTCGAAAGATGCTTACAAAAAAAGGAATTTTTGAAAGATTTTCGATACATTTCCTGATTCAAAAAATGTTTCCCTGCAGGTTGTGTCTACTTGAGAGCGCTACGACTAGATATGAGGAAGAACGATTCGCACTTTAATGATCAAAGAAATATTGTACGGAGCCAGCAGAGCTGCGACCGTAAGAAGAATCTCAACGACCCAGTACATCCCCACAAGGAATATACAAAACAGCTTCGTCTATGACTGATAGACGTATACAATCTCCAAAAGAAAACTACCCATCCCTTCAGCTCAGCGCACCAGAGGAAATCGAACCCCACACCGTTCTACTGCTCAACCTCGAACAACTCTTCCGACTGAAGTTCTCTGGCGTGATGTAGACCTTATCGCATTGCATATCACCAGATTACTACTCGCATTCCGATCGACTAAGGATCTCAGCATTACGTAGACCTTTATGCAAGCGCCTCCGCATACTACTTACCCAGCGCCTTTGCCGTCAGTCAAGTCTCAGTTTTCGTCTCTCGGGACAACCAGTCTGGTGCTTCAGATATCTCTCTGTATCGAGATAAGATACCAGTACGAAGGTGAAGGTATCTGAAAGCGTCATAAATGTGGCTGACTGCGGTCCCGAACGGTATGCATTATATATGTCCTGTGGTCATCAAATTCAGTAGATATCGGAGACTAAGGGTATTTTCATTCACGTATTAGAAATGGTCATACGGCACAGATACTACGAAGTGGGTGAATAAGGATCAAGAGCTATCGAATGGCGAGTCCGAGTGGCAACAACCAAGGGTAACAACAATTCAAAAGAATAAGGCTCGTCCGTGGAAAGTAGCTAAGAGTTCGTTAAAGTTTAAAGTAGCCAAGAGTCCGCTAAAGTAGGTAGCAAAAGATCATAGAAGTCGTAAATCGGAATCGGTGGGTCTTCGTAACATTCATGACAAGAAGAACGTAGATTTGACGCTTAGCAATGCCAGCTCGACTATAAAGACAGTCAATAATGGAAGCATGGTGCAGTAATGGAGAGTACCCACGTCCTTCGTTTGAGGGGAACCGACGCTCTGGTAACGAGGAAGGCCCAAGCAGTCAGCGACAGAAACGAGTTGGTATCCAGCAGCTTGCAACTTCTGGATAGCGAAGGGAAGAACTTGGTGGCTAAATCGATCGAAAGACGTCAGTATACTCTCCGCTCATGTAATGGAAAGCCGACGTACGCAGTAGTCTCGTAAGTCTCATGGTTCAACGCCAGAATGTTGCTGGGATGCTGCGCGATCTTGCTAGTGTAGGCGTTTTTGCTCTGTTGTACGGTAGCGCCGACGGAGTCTCCAGAGTCAAAGTCCCAAATGACGAGTTTCTGACCACGGATGGCAGATGCTTGACGAACAAGGTCGTTGTAGTTACCATAGGGAGGACGCATGAATGCGGGGTAGGCTCCTGTGATCCTTTGGAGAGCTTGTTCGACTTTCCACATCTCGTCGTGAACTATGAATTACACTCGGTCGGTAAATGGTCAATGATAACGGATGAAGACGTACTCTTGTCCCAGCTTTGTTGGGAAAGGTCGAGATGAGCCCAAGTATGAGAAGCGACCATATGACCATGGTCGTACGCGTACTTGACACGCTTGATGTTGGCGTCGTCGTAGATGCAGCCATCTATGGACTATGAGAATGATAATCATCAGAAGCTTGAAGATTGTAAAACGTACAGTTATTGCCATCTATAGTGACCGTCAGACGCGTCTAAGAACGATAAGTCGAGAAGATACGTACTGAAGAAGAATGTTCCAACAGCTCCGGCAGCATCGAGAGCCTTGACGATGTCGTACAGGTAAACGTATGGACCGTCATCCTAACACACAGGTCAGTACACGATAGAGGAAGAATAAGCGCGTGAACACGTACGAAGGTCAGAGCGACATTGTTAGCCTTCGTGCACTTCGTGATAACCTGGGCCAGCGCCTGTCTCTTAGCAGGAGCAGGGCTGGTTCCGGGGCTTGTCGGAGTCGCTGAAGTAGCAGCAACGAGGCATCCTGCGATGAACACGGCAGCACGAGTGATGAACATGATTTCTCGAGAATGGCGGTGGGAGGAAACGACGACAAGGGAAGAAGTGAGGAGGAAACCGTCCACAGAGACAAGGCACGAGGACGAGAAATTCCCCACACGAAACTGGTCTGGTATTTATGCGGTCGGGACGAATGCCCTCGCTTGGAAGATGACTATTCGGATTATCATTGCACCCATCGCAGAGATGCCGTGCCTTGCCAGACCCGTCGATCAAAAACGCCAAAAAACATAACTCCTTATTTGGGAAAGCGCGATGACATTGCCCTGATGCACCACCAGCTATTCAGGAACAGGCGTTGTAAATCCGTAAATCTTTGAATACCCCTAAGCCGTCCTAGACTGCTCTTATAACGGTCGAGAACTTTGGGTAGAACAGGAAGGCGCACCTTATGAGGCTGAATGGTAGTCTCTGGCTATCTCGGCTTCACACCATTGAAGGCGTGTCGATAGGTATTCCCCAGATTTTCGTTAACCTGTGATGGACGTGCCTGGTATTTCATACGGAGTCGCATCGAGGCCGGCTTTAGTCAACAAATGCGTCGAAATCAAGGAATAATCAACCCACTTTCGACGTCCCTCTCGTTTCGGGTATTTCCTCCATTAGAAAATGCCCAATACCCTTCTTGTGACTTGGACGGAATGACACTCGATCAGCGTAGTTTACGGGATGTAAAGCCCTAGCGAGTTCTTGGCAGAGCCACAGGAACGACTCATGCTCTCCGCTGAATACGGTGACAAAGATTGAGGAAGAAAACCAGAACGGCCGAGACGTGACGAACATCCATCCATGTGCTGGGCGCCAAGCATTTTGGTCCTTGGATTCGCCCCGGATTCCGTTCCAGGTTAACCGGACAGAAAGGTGATGGCGAGGCGAATATTGACCGTTCGACGAGGTCTCTCACATCTTTCCGTAAATTCTCCTCGACCCACTCTCCTGGGTTTCGAGAGGTGAACCGGTTGGAACGAGGAAAACCGAAAAACAAAAACAAAAACAAAAAACAAGCGGGCTGCGTCGTGAGGTCGTGGCGGAGCTGTGAGGAGACCACGTGCCTCATTTGGATAATCAGGATCCCACATATCGATCTGGTCGATTCGACGATACCAGTATGGCGGACCCTGGCTCTCCACGCATACCTGAGCTCTCGGATGACATCCTAGCCTGCATCTTCGATTACTTCATCCCAAATCGCTTTGTACAACCCGATTTGAACAAATCTACACTCCAGGCTGCCTGCCTCGTGTCGTCACGATTTGCTTACTATGGCAGACGCGGTTTATACTCGACAATTTGTGTTGACACAAGCCAAGGTGCCGCCCACTATGCCAACCTTTGCCAACGCCACAATGATATGTTCAGCCATATAAGGCGGCTGCATATTCTCGGGAACACTTGGGACGACGAGGTGTGCGCCAAACCGCTTACTGCGTTGCTAGATATGCTCGCAGAATATGGTAGCCTGACGGTCCTCCGTTGTTGCTTCCTAAAGCCATGGGACCACTGGGATCCTACTCTGCAAGTTTCGTTTGTGACGCTGTTGGTTGCGTACCCACTCGAAATCGTAGAGCTATCTGATCTCTGCCAGTGTTTCCCTGTTGATCTCCTACCCATCCCCTGGATCTGCCGGCGCCTCTCTGTTGTCGGCAATATAACGGATGCTTTACCGAACTGTATTGGCGCTGGCATCACGCCGATGGTCGCTGATATTTGCACCTCAAAGCACCCTCAACCCGAGGGTTCCACCGCCGCGTTACTCAACTCGGCGTGGGTCGAAGGAGCTTCAGTTGGATTTTTGGCTCGATACCTAACATTTCCTGGATATTCTGGCCTCACGGAAATATTTCTTTCGTGTATAGAAGACCGAAACTTCCCTTCCGTCATCAATCTTGTTGAGGCCAGCCAAGATACTCTAGAGAATCTCAGTATGTACACACTCGCCATTACAAGCGACAATCCATGTAAGGCCCAATAATCTCCTTTTCATCATAATCTCATTCTCTGCTCAGTATTGCCGCGCTTTGCAGGTATTGCTTTACCACGATTACGCGCGTTTTCAATCTTTGTGCCGGTCAACAGTGCTCACAGAGAGCACGAGATGAAGGCACTTTTCTCACTCCTCGACAATTTTCGCAAGAGAAAAACTCTTTTGCTAAGCAAGTTTAACTTTGCGCTCGTGGTGACCGGTTCTGAGGAAGCAACGTATGCGCAGACAATCCTGGTCGGGCTCACATTCAACTTAGTCAAGCGATATGAGCTGGATTCGATTATACTGAGCCTCCTTTGCACCCAAGGCCAGGTCTTTTTGTGGTTCTTGAAATCTACTGTACCAAAAATACTCAACCAACTCATGATCAATAAGTTTATCAGGACGACATTTCCAAATCTACACCGAGCTGGGAGGATCAAAGGTTTTGTTGGGCATAGCAAGACCGATCTGCGCCCGATCATGGAGATTTTCTCTATATCGAAGGATGACTATTTTACATTATCGTACGACCCGACGAAGGATCGGCGATCTTCCGAAAATGAAATTTTGAAACGATTTCCAATATTAGGAACATAAAAATGTGCATACGCGACGTATCGAGTACCCCGTCATATTTTGTCCTCTCTCATGTTACTTCCCCAAATACCTACTGTATTGTTAGAACTTACGTGTCTCCTCTGCGTTAGATATAGTAATCCTCGTGTGTCTCCCTCAGTAACCATTTCAATCTGAACACCACCATTCTATGTCGAGCAATCGATAACCACAAAGTATCTCAGAAAGTCACGAATTAATTTTTCGAACGATTCATCTCTTTCTTTGTATCCTTCTCCCATTCCTCTTTTCTCTCCTCGATTGCCTTTCCATCGTCGATCATCCCGTATTCCTGTCCATGCTAAGGATGATGGTAATTTGCTCTCCCAAAATGAATCAACCTGAAAATTAAGTCGTGTTCAGGTTTGTGCATTTGTCGTTCACCCATATGACGATTGATTTCGCCGCTGGCCTTTCGGAGGAAATGATGATTCTATCGACGATACATGATGCGATTGGCAAGGAACCACCTCCCAGCAACTTTCTCAATCGGTTCAGAGAGAAATGAATATGGGACAAAGCCTCCGATAGAAAGGTTGGCCTACAACGAGAGCCTGCGTTAACGAGTGTTAAAGGGGCTAGAAAGAGAATATCACTCACTTGAATCGGATTCAGCGGCACTACGCAGTTGAGAGTATGCATTCGTCTGTGCCGCCCCCCAGCTTAAAGGAAGAGCTCTCCTCCCTCCCTCGATCGAATCATCCCGGCTACTTCCTTCCAACCCTCAGCAACAGCGACGTCTCTCGCTTATCCTGGCCAATCCCAACATCGCCACCTACCGCCAAAAGAGCCTCTGCAACTACCCAGCACCTCGGGTGAGAAGGCTTGGGCGAATAGTCCAAGTCCAGTTGAGGAGGTCGGTATTTTATCGCGCTGTTGTTCATCGTCATCGTCCCTGACAGCGTCTGTAGCCACCTTCGCAGTAATAGAGGGTATCCATGATGGCGCAGCTCCAACGACGAGGGCACCCGAGGCGAGGAGAATGGAGCCTCATCACGACAGTGTAGAACCACCTTGGCACACTTGCCCATCGTACTGGTCCATCCCACTCCGGCAACGGCGATGCCTACGATAGCGCTGAACCACGATGGAGCGCTTCCAACCACGATATTACCGTTTCCACAGTTGCTGTCCCTCTCTTCGCTACCAGAAACACCTGGGTGTCGCCCAACCAGTCGCGTCCAACAATTTCCTTATTGGAAAAGACCCTGACCACGGAGAGTGAGGAGCAGACGAAGTCCAGCTTCCCATAGCTGGTGCTGGAAAGAGTGGATTACGCGTAGTTCTTGCTTAGAGCATGAATGCCCATGACCATGTGAGCAGAGAAATGACCGGGATGGAAGCCAGGTGGTTCGAATGGAGCAGGTGGAAGCAGCAAAATCCTACGGCCATTCCTTGGAGATTGTTTCGAGTTTCGGTGGGTCAGTTGTCACAGTCCGTGGTGAGGTAGAGCATGGGGAGCATGAGGTAGACGTCGCTGGAGAGGTGCTTGACGCCATGGAGTCTTTGGTACGAGAAACCAAGCCTGGTCTGACACTGGATATCCGGGACGTGCAGCCAAGACAATCCGTTCCACAGCATTTGGGGAGCCCAGCTGGCATGCTGGTGGATGCACGGCTCAATATGCTATGAGAAGGCTGGACGGAGAGAGTTGCCTGATGGACGATGTCGCGATGACGCATTCAGACAGCGTCTGACTGAGAAAAGCTAGGAAAAACTAGAGTCAGTCCCAGCAGTGTCATCCTTGTCAAAAGACGCATACCTAAACCAGCTGGCCTACTCTCCCGGGCGTCCATCCACTCGTGTACCGCTGGGGCTTGATGACCTTAAGATTGTTGGATCCAGACGCAGGAGACATTGTTAGATGTCTCCGGTAGGCGCATGGTCGTATGTTGGTAGTACTACTCAACATCAAAAGCGTGTGTTGCATTGCATTCGTTGATACCCTGTGGTCATTCAAGAAAAAACGCTTTATGAAAACCTGATTTGTTTGGCGTCTAGTTTGTTTGTTTCGGACGCCTTTGATTTCGGATGTAAACAAGCTAGCGCTCCGGTTCCGAGTCCGAATCAGAATTCAAAGCTTTTCAAGATCGACAGCCTTCTGACATCCCAGTGCTATCTCGATGACATCTCCTTCTCCACCTTGTACACCTGAGCTTTCTGATGAAATAATAGCTGCCATCTTCGACCACTTCACGCCAAATCGATATCTCGCGAAGGACAAAGACATAAACGCTCTGAAGGCTGCATGCCTCGTTTCCCGTCGATTCGGATACTACGGTCGGCATGGTCTTTATCCTTCCATCGAGGTCATGAGCCTCCGATCAGCGATCCATTATCTTCAGTTATGCCGTCGTCATCCTGATATGGGATATCACATCAAGAGGTTCAACATTGCCGGAGGAGAAGATGCATGGCATACGCAAAACGGTGCGAATACGCTGTCAGCTCTTTTGGACTTTCTAGCGCAGAAAGGATTTGTTCGCAACATTCGCCTCATCTTCGAACTGCCTTGGGATAAATACTTACCCAACCTCCAAGCATCACTCGTTAAACTCATCGTTACCCGCCCACTCCACGTTTTAGAACTCGGGAACATCTGCGATTGTTTCCCCTTCGAGCTTCTACCTATACCATGGCTCTGTAAACGTCTGACTATCAGCCGTTTGGTGGATAAGTCCTCTGACCCTGGAACCCGGTCTGGTATCTGCTCACAGCAGGGTACTAGTGCCGAGGTTGTCAAGATCTCTCATTCGTTTGAACAGCGGAGTCAAAGATCCTCAACTGCGACTCTCAATTCATTGTGGATTGAGGGATATGCAGTTAGGAATATAGCATCCCTTTCTATCTATCCAGGATCTACTCGGCTCGCTGAGATTTCTTGCCACGGCGTTAGTGACCAGGCCTTGCCAAGCATCATCGATCTGCTGTCTGCAAACAGCAAGACGATCGAGAGTATCATCTTCAGCATGATGTACTTCTCTACAAGTAACTCTCCGGGTAAGGCTCTCTCCTCCCTACCTTTTCGGCTCCTCACGCCTGTCTAGACCTTTATCGCTTTGCCAACCTTGATTTACCAAGGTTGACGAGCCTCACCATCGTCGCCTGTATAGATAAGATATTCGACGGTTTGCGGGCAAACTCAGTTGCTTGGGTCCTCCTTCACATGAACCACAGCAGAAAACTTCGACCGAAAGTCCTCAATATCTTATTTGCCCAACCCCCGCGGCGACTACCGAACGCCCCTCTTAATCCGGTGTTCGCGGCTTTCCCCCAGCATCACTTCATTGACGGCGTCTTCCAGTTTCTCGGCCTCTTCAATTTCGACGCGGTAATATCCGGCGTTCTACATTCCGAGGGAGTCGCCTCGATATGGTTCCTGTTTGCCGATATTCCAACGAACTATCACAAACTCGTAATCGATCGACGAATGGAAACAAACTTCCCGGTTCTGCATAGGGAGCGCAGGATACAGGGTTTTGTCGGCACAACAGCCGAGTCTTCCAAGCTCATGGATGCGCTGTCCATCTCGCCGAAAGAACCATTCATCTCGACGTATGATGCGACGAAGCACTTAGGCCCTTCAGAAGCAGAACTCTGCGAGAAATATCCCGAATTACGGCCTGAGCAACAGTAGTAAGGGCTGTCAGATCCAGGTCATGGATGATAGATTGCTCCTTTGCATTGCTCTCGGGGTAGTTTTTCCCTTTCATTTCTCGCCGCAGCAGGAGGAGTCCAGTATCTCTCGATAAACCTCGATTTTCATGAGATTTACTTCACCCTTGTAGAATAGCATAGTGTACCCATGTTCTGAGCTATAACTCTTATACCAGATTGCGTAACGAATTTCATTGTTCTGGGTTAACCGGCTTCTCATCCGCATTGATCTATCTGTCGCATGTTGTGGTGAGGGATTGTATTCTATTCGTTACAGCGGAAACTCCTTCAAGACTTTATCCATCTCACGCTTTGAACACCATAGCCACTTCTGTCTGTCTACAGACCCATCTCCCTCTCCAGGTTCTTCATCATATCCCGGGTGAAACAGTGACCTTCCGAAGTCAATCAACCTGAAACTGAGTTCGCGGTCGTGCATTCCAGTCTTGCGGCTACTTGGGTGACGATTGACAGGTCCCCAATCACAAACAATGTTTCTCTCGTAAGGTGAATTATGAGTCCATCCATAAGAGTGAAAACGCGAGAACAGGGAGTGAATTCTTGCTCTATATAGCATTTTCCCTTAAAGTGTGGTTTGATGCAAGCACTAAGCGCTCGAGATTCATAAACTCGGCTTCAAGGTTCTCCTGGGGATGGATGCATACAACAAAGCCCATCATCTCCCGATAGTAACAAATCGAATGTGAATCCAAGCGTCGGACGAGGGAAATCAAGTATGAGTTTAGAATCCACGCCAGTTGCATACCAACCCCCAATAGTCTACGGGTAACACGCAACAACCATATGCAAAATACAATACTGCAGGGTTCTCGTTAGAACAGAAAAGTCATGTTCGATGGCCCCAATTCCCTCCCCAGCTCCTCACGCCGGAAGCTAGCCCACCAGAGTCGATGGCCATCTCCAGCGTTCCTTCCACGATCCAGTCGATACCTGGTGCGACCCAGGCATAAACATCGCGTTATGCACCAAATCAGACTGTTCCTGGTCGTCGTAGCTCACAATTACGGAGTTGCTGCAATGGAGTGCCAGATCGAATGACCGAAGGTAAGGGTTCCATGGTAAACCACGTTAGCCTGTTTGGCCATCCAAGCTCCCAATGTCGACTTTCACACCAGCGTCGATTCCACACATACAGCATTCCCCGCCACGCTCCCGTCGTTTCCCAAGTCAATGCTCCTTCCTTCCGCTCCCGAGATCATTGCTACTGTCCATCCTGATAGCTTGCTAGCTATACAAGACATCGAGCAGATAGCAGAGATTTGGTTCTGATGACCAGCGTCATACCTGCTTGCGATGCGTGTGGGTCTGCTCGTTACGCTGGTGTACATAGTGATGACCCCGGAAGAGTAGGATGCATCATCTTGAAGCTCCACACAAGGAGTTCCTAGAGCCAATGCAATACTTCCTACGTGTTGCGAAGCGGTCAGGTTTCGATATGACAAAGTTAGCCAAGGCAGGTGGGTCAGGCCTAGGGCTAGTGTCCGTCGAGCATATGACTGGGGGGGAGCTACGAAGAAGGGATTATGAGGGTTCGTTTTATTGCCAGTCCAAAATCAGCTCACCTCACGATGGTTGGTCACCAATTTTGGGCCACAGAATCCAAAAAACGATTTCCAGTCAGAAGAGGGAGAGAGGCATTTCGGAGGGGAAGCTTGGATTTAGCGAGAGAGTCGGGGCTTGTCGAGAACCCCATGGTCGCTCCCTGTGTGGGGAGAATAAAGGTTCGAGCAGCTGGGCGGGCATTCTGCCATGGTGCTAAGCACGGCTCCAAGTTTGTTTGTTTCGGATGCCTTTCGGACGTAAACAAACTCGGTGATTACCTAAGCGCTTCTTCCCAACAAACCGTCCAATTCCGAATCAGAATCCAAACGTTCTCGACGCCCTTCGGGCTGTTGACAGCCTGCTGACATCCCAGCGCTAGATCGATGACATCTGCCTCTCCTCTTATCCCGGAGCTCTCTGATGAGATCATAGGCGCTATCTTCGACCATATCACCCCGAATGGACATCTCGCAAAAGACGACAACGAAGACGCTCTCAAGGCAGCCTGCCTCGTTTCCCATCGATTTGGATACTATGGTCGGCGTGGCTTATATCCTTCCATCGAGGTCCTAAGCCACCGATCAGCGAAGCATTATCTTCAGCTCTGCCGTCGCCACCCTGATATGGGATATCACATCAAGAGGTTCAACGTTGCTGGAGAAGATGCTTGGGACACGCAGGTCGGCGCCAAAACCTTGTCAGCTCTTTTGGAGTTCCTAACAGGGAAAGGGTCTGTTCGCACCATTCGGATCCTATTCGAAGTGCCTTGGGATAAATGGATACCCAGCTTGCAAGCATCCCTCGTTAAGCTCATTATTGCTCGCCAAGTTCATGTTCTGGAACTCGGGAACATCTGCGAATGTTTCCCTTTTAAGCTTCTACCTGTACCGTGGCTTTGCAAGCGCTTGACTATTAACCCCTTGGTAGACAAGTCTTCCAACCCTTCGACATGGCGTGCGGTCTGCTCCCAGAAGGGCCCTACTTCCGAAATCGTGAAGCTATCGCGCTCTGCTGAACAGCGGAACTCACGATTTTCGTCTGCCACTCTCAATTCGTTGTGGATTGAAGCATACTCAATCACCGCCATAGCACCTTTTGCGATCTACCCAGGATCTACTCGACTCGTCGAGATTTCTTGTCATGGCGTCAGTGACTCGTCCTTGCCGAGCATCATCGATCTCCTGGACACAAGCAGCGAGACGATGGAGAGTATCATTTTCAACATCATGGTAGTCTCTACGAGCAACTCTCCAAGTAAGATCCTCTTCTTTCTACCCCTTCGGCTGCTTACGCCTCCTTAGACCTTTCTCGCTTCGCAAACCTCGATCTACCACGATTGAAGAGCCTCACGATTGTTTCCACTGTCGACAAGATATTCCACGGAGCATCGCTGAAGTCACTTGCATGGCTCTTCCTTCACATGAAGAAAAGCAAGAAGCTTCGACCAAAACGTCTTAACATCGCAATCGCTCAATCCGTGCAACCAATATTGAATCCCTCTCCTAACTCGGTATTCGCAACTTCCCCGCAGCACGGCTTTATTGACGGCGTGTTTCAATCCATCGACTTCTTCAAGCTCGACACAGTCATCTCCAGCATTCTACATCCCGAGGGTACCGCTTCAATATGGGTCATGTTTGCTAATATACCAATGAACTATCACAAACTCCTTGTCAATCGACGGATCGAAGCCAGTTTTCCGACTCTGCACACGGCGCACAAGATACAGGGCTTTGTTGGCACGGTGGCTGAGCTTATGAAGCTCTCAGATGGGTTATCCATCTCGCCGAAGGAGCTATTTGTCCCTACGTACGATGCGACGAAGCATATTGGACCTTCGGAGGAGGAGGTATGCATGAAATATCCCGAATTACGGCCTGGACACAAAATCGATTGGGCCGCCAGATCAAGGGCGCGAGGGTAGATCTAGTTCAATTCTTCGGATAGCTCTCGGGCGTAACTTTCCTCTTTCATTTCTCTCTTCAGGAGAACGAGTCCAGTACCTCTAAACTTCTATCTCTCACGTTATTTACCTCATCCTTGTAGAGTGATGCATTATGATCTATAGCTCTTATACCTGATTTCGCAACGAACTTCATCGTTCTGGATTCACCGTTTTGTTATCTCCATTGACCTATCTGCGAGATTTGAAGACGAAGCAAGAGACTCACGAAAGAATGGGTCTGAGTACGACTGTCCTCCAATTCCATCCGGCACGAGGCATAGACTTTCGTTGGGGACGTGATCCGGGTTTACTATTTAACGTGGTCGCCATTCCTAACATCTGATGCTAACAAGAAGTTCTCTGAAGAAGCCCTCATAGGTCAATGTGACCATCCGTATATGTCCATCAATGATGATAGCCCAAGCTGGCAATTCACCAACGATTCGTCAGATAAGCAGAAGCCAGGATACACTGCCAACGGCGACGGCAGCCTAAACCCTCTCAGTCAAGCCTCTCATAACGGCGAATGCCTTCTTCCACTTCCCCTCGCATCCCTGAGCTCTCGAACGAGATCATAGGCAGCATCTTCGATCATATCGTCCTGAATCCTGCTATAGCCAAAGATCCCAACCGAGCGGCTCTCGAGGCTGCATGCCTTGTTTCCCGTCAATTTGCCTACTATGGCCGACGTGGCCTCTATAAATTCATCGACGTCCTAACCAGTCGAGGAGCCAAACACTATCTCGAGCTTTGTGCCCGATACATCGACATGGTAGCGCACATCAAGCGCCTGGATATCGGTTCAAAGACGGGATGGGATACCGAAGCTAGCGCCAAACCCTTGTTGGCTCTCTTGGATATTTTGGCGGAGAACGGTGATGTCCATGCTGTTCGTGTATTCTTTGAACTGCCTTGGGATAAATGGGTGCCAAGTTTGCAGCTGTCCCTCATAAAACTCCTTGTTACCCGTCCAGTCGATGTTCTAGAGCTCGGGCTCACCTGCGAGTGCTTCCCCTTCCATATCATATCTATCCCGTGGCTCTGCAAACGCCTTTACATCAGTTTCTTTACACCCAAGGGTAACTCCGCTTCTTCATCAGGTCGGCGTGATATCTGCACCATGCGAGGCTGCAGTTCGGAGATAGCAGAACTTGGTCGTTCCACCAAACCACGAAATGCACACCTCTCAGCTCCTCTCAACTCAATATGGCTAGAAGGAGAGGCTATTCCTGCCATATCTAAGCATTTGTCTGCTCCAGGCTTCACAGGTCCTACGGAAGTCTCATTCATCCGCATTACCGATTTGACATTCCCAAGTGTCATAGACTTCTTGGAAGCATACAACGAATCAATTGAGAACATCATGTTTAATGTCATGACAGTTTCTACTAGCAATGCTCCATGTAAGATTACCTTATCTAGACTTCTTCAGTTGTTTGACTCTATTCCTCTATTCAGCTCTATCGCGGTTTGCAAATCTTGCTTTACCAAGGTTGGGTACCTTGACCCTCTTCATCTATGCGGATTCAATGTTTCATGGAAAAACCTTGAAGTCCGTTGCTTGGCTGCTCCTTCACTTGCGCAAAACCAAGAACTTTCAACTGAAGAAGCTCAACTTGATCTTTGTTGACAAGATGAAGGCAACCCCGGATCCCAATTCAATGGGTGCCATGATGAGTTCACTCGAGTTCCTAGATCAAGTTTTTGCAACCATCGACTTCTTCAAGTTCGATTCGGTGATCTCCAGCATCCTGCACCCGGAAGGATCGCTGCATCTGTGGCTTCTCCTTTCGCAGATACCCATGATGTATCAGCATATTTTTCTCCAAAAGCGGATTGAAACGAGTCTGCCAGCTCTTCACAAGGCTGGGAAGATAACAGGTTCCGTAGGTCAAGTGCCCGAAGTCCTGAAATTGGCAGATGCGTTATCTATCGTGCCCAAAGAGCCTTACCTCTCGGCCTTCGAAGCTGGAAAGCATCTTGGCCCCTCTGAAGAGAAGATATACAACGACTACCCCAAACTGCGACCAGGGCAGTCGGTGGACTGGCAGGAGCTGTACCAAGGGATGAGATCATATCAATTGCGTCAATTCTTCGGGTAGCTCCTAATCCAGCTACGATTTTGTTTTATTGTTCAGCCCTACGAACACTTCGTGCACACTGTATAATCTACTTTTTCGCACAACAGCGATTACCTATATCCGCTTCCTCTTTCTTTCGTAGCAGTTTACCCCGAAATAAGCAGATAGTTCAAACGATTACTACCTGTTTTCATTGCCCTATAGCTCCGTGATCTTTGAACATGTATTGTAGATATATACGTAGCCTAAATGACGATGATCAACGCGTGATTTGCCGAAGGAACTTCGACATGTAGCTGGGGCATGGTTAGAACATATATCTTGCCTCCGATAGACGCCCGCGAAAACGTGGCCTGCCCGATATGTGCTTTCTTGATGACAGCCTAAACAGGCAATATCTTGCTGACAGTATGTCAAGTAAGCAGAAATCATGTCGGAAAGAGACATATCCTGTCTTTTTCCTAACCACGTCCGCGATACCAGATGCCATCTCCTATCATCATTGGCGGTCCTCGACTCTCAGACGAGATTATAGGGTGCATCTTCGATCATATTGTGCCCAGCGCTGTCCTCCGAAACGACGTTGACAAAGCCACTCTCAAAACAGCGTGTCTCGTCTCTACTCAATTTGCTTACTATGGTAGGCGCGGTCTGTACTCTGATGTTTTCATCAGAACGAAGCGACAGGCAGCTCATTTTCTCAAACTCTGCCTTCGTCACGCTGATATGCCATCCCACATCAAGAAATTGAGCATTACTGGACGAATGGTCTGGAACAAGGAGATGGCAGCCCTTAAGCTAGCGTCTCTTCTAGATATTCTAGCAGAGAAAGGCGCCGTGACGGCGTTTCGAATTCTTTTCGAAACGCCCTGGGATCAATGGACATCGAGCTTGCAGGCATCGTTCATAAACCTTCTCATTGATCGTCCGTCAGATGTTCTCGAGCTATGGACTATCTGCAAATGCTTTCCACTCCAACTCCTACCCATTCCTTGGATGTGCAAGCGCTTCTGCGTGAACGGTTTCGCGAATGGGAGTAGCGGCTCGGCTGAAGCTCTCTCAGGCCATTGTTCTGAAATCGGCGTCAATGGGCGAGTCTCCTCAGCTTGCCTCACAGCTGCACATTTGGAAGGTCGATTCCGAGACCCTCCTCTCATATCAGCATGGATTGGAGCAGATGATATACCGATCTTCTCACCTTATCTGATAACTTCTGGATATACCGGACTCGTAGAAATCTCACTGCGTTCTGTCAGTGACGGCTCCTTGCCAAGTGTGGTTGACTTCCTTTCACTCAGTAAGAAGACATTGAGGTCGCTCGCTATCAACACCCTTTTGATCTTTACAAGCAACTCTCAAAGTAAGTCATCCACCTTCTAACGTTGCGACCGTCTCTCATACTCTACACTCCCCAGACCTTTCCCGCTTTACCAAAATGGATCTACCCAATTTGCACACTTTGACGATCTTCACCTTTACTGAGGACCTCGGCGGAGGATACCTCATGAAGTCATTGGGCTGGCTACTTCTGCATCTGCAGAAGAATAGAAAGCTTCGTCCGAAGCAGCTCAACCTCGTATTTGTTGCTAGCTTCGAAACCCATCATCCCCTTACCCGCCTCGAGACAATCATGCAAGACGTCTTCGTCGACTATGTCTTCAAAACAGTCGAATTTTTCAAATTTGATAGCGTCATCCCTAGCTTTCTACACCCAGAAGGCTTGGTTTCCTTGTGGTTACTCTTCACGCAGATACCCCTGGTGTTTCAGGAAATCGCGGTCAAGCGTAGTATTCGTAAACACTTTCCGAAAATGAACGGAGCGGGGATGATTAAAGGCTATGTTGCGGAAACGATCGAGATGCTCCAAATCGCCGACGCTCTATCGATCTGCCCCAAAGAAACATTCATTTCCAGATACGATGCCACGAAACATATGAATCCGTCAGAAGAGGAAGTTTACACCAAGTTCCCTATGCTTAGAACGTAGATGTACGGATTTGAAAAATACTCCTGTCGATCGAATATGCTCCGATTCTTGTTTTATTATCCTGGATTCGTAAGATGCCAATACACATACACATGCCGATGCCGTCGCTCAGGTCATTTAGAGGTGCCTGATAGAATAGAAGATGTATGGGTTGGAAAGACAGGGAATAATAGAAGTGAACGAAGATAAGCATCCCAATCATTTCTTAGTTCTACTCACACACATATCATACTATCGCGGAGATGATGTATCGACAGGAATTAGCCCACAAGGCCATGACCGTCCTGTATGTAACTCTACGAAATCTGATGAGCATGAAGTTCACGAATGGGATAATCACCATCACCTGGAAACGAAGCACGATTTCAGGAGATGCTTTACTTTGGGAACGCAAGCGTTTTGACACGCCCTTCAGGAACTCCACTGGCCAGGCCAAGCATCGTTGTCTCAATTCATCAGCGTTCAGCCAACGAGAGTGGGTATTGTCTACGTAGAGGGGTAGATGAGTCCGGTGAAATAGTGTAAGCTAGAATCACAGGCGTACCGATTATACCAAGGTAGTTGGAGCCGACCTTGGATACGAAGTGAGCGTCGATGCACATTGGACGCCGATCGAAATACGTCTCATTGCGAGTGTTATAGCCAACGCTTTCTTGCGCCAACGCCTGCCAGCCACCTATATACTCACGTTAGCATCAAGACAAGGTATAACAGGGCTACTTACCATGATACCCCGAACACGGTTTAATACAGGGGATGAAATGCTCCGTTCCAACGAGGATTTGGTAGACCGTAAACCTTCCGCCTTAATACAGACCAGAGAGAAACATCCGCATCTCCACGTACTCGAATACGCAGGTGTTAGCACCTCAAAGAACGCGCTATCCCGTAGATCTGACGTGAGTGAATCGACCAAAAGGTTTTTAACAAGCGAGGTCATCGTAATAAGTTGGGGAGGGAGTACAGATGCGTCATATTCTGTTGGAGATGGAATCAGCGTCATTGCATCTCAGAGTCTCATACAGTATGTATCAAACAATCACTCACTAGATTCTACCTAGAACGCACCCTTCGAGTACCTTATACTACCTCTATGGACCCATCTTCTGCGAAATCTCCTCTCCCAAGGTCCAGACATCATTTGAAGAAGCCGCAGACACCATCGTGCTCGTGAAGCCCCCTCGACGCTTGTTCCACGTCGACGATCGGATAGACGAGCGCTAGCCGTAATACCCAATAAGCTTGGACGCGAGGCTATGCCGGAGCTCAGCCTGTTCTTTCAACACGCAAATGGAACATCTGTAAAGAACGTTAGCCAGTTAGCCAGAAGATATCTCGGAAGGCAATTGCGCACTTACCTCACCCATCTCTTCGCGCGTGCCCAGAATCTTCTCAGGGGAGTCGTTTCGGAGTATTGGGTAGGATGAACCAGAGATTGGATTCCAGAGAGTCCTAGTCACAACTCACGGTGACGATGCTGGTGGTCGTCGTTATGGTCATCCTCGTCATTCACGCCCAGTCCCCGCACGTCACGTCACACCGAAATTAAACCCACGCGTTATTTGTTACCTCCTTCTGCCCCAAACAATCCTTCTCTTTCCGGTGCTGACATAACCTCCGCCATCACCTCCCTCCGCCCTCTACCATCACGAGCCAATCGACATTTCTGATCTTCTGCGTTCAACGTTCTATTCAATCGTGATTCAGGCCGAGTCATTTTGAACCCTAGGCCTGGGCACTTTCTCAACATCCCTTCTATCAAAGCTGTTCAACTTGATCGATCTCTCCTCTCCCCTCCATTAATCACATCTTCACAGCCCACGTGTCGTGAAATGCTGTTGAGCGCTTATTCTTCGAGCCGCTATATAGAGTGAAGGGCGGTGATATGGGCGCACACGCACACTCTTCGTGTCTTCCTTGAGGTCTTTCCTTCTTTCCATAATTCCTTTCAATTCTGAAGGATAGGGATATTGAAAGGCTTCATACCGCACATTGAAACGACACCGCATCCGAAATCCACACCCGATTGAACGCCCATCGGTGCCTCTACCATTTCTGCTGTCTGCTGTCTGATCCTCGACCTCGTTCTTCCTCGTGGTCGCGCCTTCTCTTGAATCTAAGGGACGAGAAAGCATCGAACATTGAAAAGATTGAACACTGAAACGAAACACTCGACCTATCCGCATCCGAAAACCACTCCCACCTCCTTTCCCAATCTCACATCCAACCTCACCCCTCCAAGAAATGGGACCCCGCTCAGAAGGCCGCACACCCATCGACGTATACCCAACATACAAACTCCTAAAAGAACAAGAAGATGAGTGGGTTAAGAAAGGGAGAGTTGGGGTTGGGTGGCCTAGGGATTCGAAGGATCCTCGACTCTCCGTAAGCATCCGTCTCTTCTTCTTCCTTTCCTCCCTGCCCTTTCTTCTGGCTCTTTCACTCGCTCCACACCTCTCCTTCCCCTTACTCTTCGCTCATTCCACTTCTACTTTCCCGAACGACTTTATTGCCTATTTCTATGTCTTCCACCTTCGTCTTTGGTTCTATCCTTCTCTCTTCTTTCTTCCGCCTCTCATATATCATTCTGCACTCGTTGCATTTCGCACATTTCTATCCCACCTTATCGCTCATCTACCTCTCTTCGTTTCACTCTATCTTTCTTTCCTCCCCTCCTTGCTCTCGCCTCTTCATTTCGCGCTCGTTTCTACCACTTTTACTTCATTGGCTATTCCTATCTCTTCCATTTCCATCTCTTTCTCGTCCCATCCTTCTCTCTTCTTTCCTTCACTCTCTTCCATCTCAATGTCATTCTGCACTCGTTGCATTTCGCACATTTCTATCCTATCTTTCCGTCTCCTCTACCTCTCTCCTTTCACTCTCCTTTCTCTCCTCATTCGCCTCTCGCTTCTCGCGAACGGAGGCACGAACAAGCGAGCAACTTCATTTCACGCTCGGTCTTATCACTTCGTTAGCTCAGGCTATTTCTATCTCTTCCACCTCCATCTCTCGTCCTATCCTTATCTCTTCTTTCCTTCACTCTCTTCTCTGTCATTCTGCGCTCGTCCCACGTCTTTTTTTCTCGCTTCTCTACCTTCCTCGTTCACTCTCTCCCTTTCACTCTCCTTCGTCTTTCCTCCTATCTTTGTCCCTTCTTTTCTTCACTCTCTTCGATTATAATTCACTGTCTTCATCTTCATTTCCTCATTTCGCTCCTTTCTATCCTACCTTTTCTCTTCTCTACCTCTCTTCATTCCTCCTACTTTTCACTCCCTCCTCACTCGTTCCATTTCGCGTAACTAACCCACCTCCCCCTCCTCCACAGTACTCCGGCCCCCTCACCCTCCCCTCCTTCCCCAAACCCTACCCAACCCTCCCATTCTCCTACCGCGCCCGCCGTCTCAAATCATTCATCCCTTTCCAATCCCTTCCCTCAAAGGTTACTGTCCACGACCCATGGAACCTTCTTGCGATGAGCTCTCCGGGGAGTAGTTTGGGTGAGACTGTGACGTACGCACCGGGGAGGAACGACGACTGGAAGGGAGTGGAGGATAAGATCCATATATATCGGTTGAGAGTGATAGATGATGGGATGAGGGAGATGTATGAATGGTATGAACGTGTTCACCCGGAGCAGGAGTGGTGTGTGGAGGAGTTAGGCAGGACGATGAGGGGTATAGAGGGGAGTGAGGAGAAGGGAGAGTGGAAAGTAACCTGGGTCGAAGAGAATGGGAAAGAGAGAGACGTGAAGGTTTATTTCAAGAACGCCCATATCCAACTCTCCACCGGCTACTTCCCCTTCCTCCCTTCCCTCTCCTCTCCCTCCCTTTCCACCTCCTCGTCCCTTTCCTCCACCTCTCCCTCCGTCACTCGCATCCCTCCCCCAATCTACCTCCTCCACTACCCACCTCCTCCTCCCCTCCCCCTCACTCTCCCCCGCCGCCAACCTAACTTCTCGGGTATTCGACCGTTGGGAGAAAACACCCATGTTTACTTTACACCTGCGAAGAAGGCTGGGGATGGACATCATAGTAGGGCGTATAAGGTTGAGTGGGTTATGCCGAGGGGTGTTGTGTATCCGAGGGGTGAGGATGGGTTGACGACGACGACGAATGGATATGAGGAGGATGGCGAAGAAGAAGGTAAAGAAGAGGATTATGTGTTGTGCAGGAAATGTCTACTCGACGATATGTGGAGAGAGATTGAAGTCCTTCGGGCTAGTGAAGATTCTGATATTCTGAGAGATGAGTTGGGGACGTTGACGAGGGAGGAAATTCCGAGCTCTAGCTCCAACCATAATTCGGAGACCGCGGAGGAAGGCGAAGTCGAAGGAGAAGCAGGAGACGAAGAAGCAGGAGAAGCGAATGAAGCGACGGAGAAAGAAGAGAAGGGGAAAGAAGAGAAGCTCGAAGAAGAAGATAGAAAGGAAGACGACAGTGACGCTGACAAATCGGAGGATAGTTGGGTTGAAGTCTCTTCCAACGACGTCGTTGGTTCTTCCCCCAAAGCTACCACTCCTATCTTACCTACCGACACGTCTACACTCGTCGATTCCGATGGATCGACTCTCTCTTCTTTCTCTTCTCCTCCTTCATCTTCAAAGACGGAGCCGACTACGTCATTCGATTCCTCTCCCTCTCTTCCAGGAGTCGACTCAACTCCAACGGAAGGCGATGGGAAAGAGAACGAGAAGAAGAAAGAGAAGAAGAGATACCAATACACATACACCGGTCCACTTCGTTCCATCACCGTGAAAACTCTCTACCAAGATCGTATGCGACCGAAGTGTATTCATCGGGATCCGTTACATTCGGTTCTACCACCCACATCCAACACGTCGACCTCCTCTCAGCCTGATTCTTACGAGGAGGAAGCTGACGACGAAACCCCTCCTACCACTGCCGTCGCCACCACCACCACCACATCGCCCCTTTCCTCTCTCCCCACCCCTCCTGCACCCATCGTACCGGAAGTGAAAGTACCCTCAGTCTCACCAACCACCACCCTCCGAGCCCTCGCCAAACTAACCTACGGACCAGGCTACTCCCCACAATGTGGACATTCGGGATGTTCGGGGAGTTCGAGTGATCATAGGAGACATATGAGGAGGGAGGTTTGGTGTTATGAGTGGTTTGGGAAGGATGTGAGGAGTGGGAGCGATGAAGATGATGAGGGCGATAAGAAAGGGAGAAGGGGAGGAAAGGATAAGGAAGTGGATATGTTTTTGCATTGGGGGAAGAAGCCGAAGATGAGGGTGAAGGCGAAGGTTGTGAAGGAGGAGGAGGTGAAGCCTGTTGGGGAGACGAAGGAAGAGAAGAAAGAAGTGGAGGTGAAGGAGAAGGAGAAGGAGAAGGAAGAGGATAAGCCTGCTGAGGCGGCGAACGTTGAAGAACCCACCCCTGCTCCTGTTCCGGGTGAACAGACGAAGAAAGACTCGGACGGGGACGACGCTCAGCCGGCTGCTGTAGCTGATGAGGAAGCACCGAAACCAGCACCTATCGAGGAATCCGCCAATCCCGTGGAGGCTGCGAAACCTACGGCTGACAAGCCTGACGTTCTCCTTCCTCCAACCAATACCACCTCGAGCGATCCTCCCGTCGAAGTCAAACCTGATACCGCAGACGCTAATAAACAGCAGGATGATGCTGCTGTTGTTGTCGGCGAGGTGGAGAAAGTCGGAGAAGAGGTTGAGACTGTCCTTGAAGAAGTACAGCCTATCGTGGCTGAGGATGCTATTTTGGTAGGAGAGGAAGACGCGGACGATGAGAAGGCGGAAGAGGTGAAACAAGAACCTAAAGGTGAGGATATCTAATTCATCGACCCTCTTCTTACCACTGAAGGTGCTCTACCTCTAGGGAACGACGAACCGAAGGTTGACGCCGAAGCTCCTGTCGCTGAGGCAAAGGAAGCTGTGGAGGAAGTGGAGGTCAAGGACGAAGAAACAGCCTTGGTAGAAGAAGACGCTGCAGTTAGGGTTGAGGAAGCACTGAAGGATGTAGAGGTTCAGGATGAAGTGAAGGCCAAGGAGGATGCGAACGAAGCTATCGAGGCTGCCAACGCTCCTGCTAATCCTGATACCACCACCGACGCTCCTCCCAATCCTGACGCTACCGACGTCGCCCAACCCGACACCAAACCTATCGAAGCCGCAGAGGCGAAGGTGGAAGCTCCTGCTGACGCCTCCGACCCCGTTCAGGCTACCGACGCATCTCCTAATCCTGATCCCACCGAAGTCGTTGACCCCTCCTCTCAATCTACCGACGCCCCAGAACCAAAACCCGAACCTCCCACCGAGACCCCAGCTCCTGTCCCTCCAATAACCGCTCCTCAGCCCACTACCACTCCTCAGAACCAAGCCGAAGAAGCAATCGAATACGAATACGACTCCAACGAGGAAGACGAGGAAGAAGGCGACATCGAACTTGGTGCTATATTACCGAGGTATTATGGATATTGGGTACATGATGAGGAGTGTGAATGTCGTGTTGTGGGACGGGAGGAGGAGGTGGAGGAGGAGGTCAAGGAACAACCGAAGGAAGACGAAAAGAAGAAAGCGGAGGTGGAGGTGAAAGATGAGAAAGTGGACGAGCAGGAGGAGGCCGGGAAAGAGGAGGTGAAGGACGACGAAGTGAAGGGAAACGAAAAGAATGAGGAGAAGAAAGAGGAGAAAAAAGACGTTGAAGAGGCGAAGAAGGAAGACGATATTCCGAAGGAGGACGATGCTGCGAAGGAAGGTGAGGTGGTGGAGGCGAAGGATGAAGTGAAGGAGGAGAAACCTACCACCGTCGAGGTCGCCGATACTCTACCTGTTAAGGACGACGCACCGCACCCCGAACCAACCACCGAAGCTACCCCTGCCCCCGCCGCCGATGCAGAGAAGGTGGATGTTGATGAAAAAGGCCAAGAAGAAGAGAACGACATCGTCATTGTTGAAGCTTCTAAGGAGGTCGACCAAGATGTGCCCAAGAATGCTGGAGCTACCGCAGCCGAAGCTCTTCTACCTCCCAATCCCGATACTGGCGAACCGCCTGCTGAGAAGGTTGATGCCGAAGCGGTCGTTGTGGAGAAGGCGGAAGTAGCCGAATCCAAGCCAGACGACACCAAGGTGGGAGAGGAACCAAAGGTCGTAGACGGTTCAGAGGAAACGAAGGACATTCCCGCCCAAGAGGTCAAGGTCGATGAGGCAGGAGAGACTAAAGTCGAAGAACAACCTCCGAAGAACAACCCTGAAACTGCTCTTGACAACATCCCACCTCCTGACGAACCGGATGTTGACAGGAAGCTCGAGATTGTTTCAGATGAAGCGAAGGACAAGGAGAAGAAGGATGAAGTCGTGGAGGAGGTGAAGGACGAGGAGAAGAAGAACGAAGCAACTGAGGAACAGAAGGATGAGGGGAAGAAAGAGGATGCGGTCGAAGAGAAGAAGGATGAGGAGAAGAAGGATGAGGAGAAGAAGGACGAAGTGGTTGAGGAGAAAAAGGAAGAGGAGAAGAAAGTCGAGGTAGTCGAGAAGGATGAAGCGGCTGAGAAGAAGGATGAGGAGACGAAGGCCGAAGTGGTTGAAGAGAAGAAAGACGAAGTAGTTGAGGAGAAGAAGGAGGGAGTGGTCGAAGAAAAGAAAGAAGAAGTAGTCGAGGAAAAGAAAGAAGAAGAACCAAAGAAGAAAGAAAAAGGCTACTTCAGCGACATCCTCCTACTCGAGAACTGTGGTTGGCCAGTCGACAACATCCGACTTCGTACCGACGAAAAGTACGTTTCTTCTCCCTCTCCTCTCCTCTCCTCCCCCCTCCTCTCCTCTCATCCCTCTCTTTCTTATCTCGTCTCTAACCATCTTCGTCCGTCGTTCAACAGGAAACAAATCCACTCCCTCTTCTCCCGCTTCCACTCCTATGGCTGGACACACCACTCCCCCTGGAAACGTAACGTCGTCTACCACTGGGGACCCGTCAACAAACACATGGGACACCGAAAAACAGATCGCGACAACCGTCAACTCAGCTTCAGAGTCATTGATTTCGGGAGAGCTAGGTATCATGCTGGATATGATGGGAAGGGAACTCCGGGTGTTGATTGGGATGATAAGTATGAGGATGCGGATGATAGGAAGGCGAAGTGGGAGAGGGCGACGAAGAGTGAGATGGGGGATGTTAGGGATGAGTTTGTGCTCTGAGTTTTGGAGACTTACAACTGCTATGGAATTTATGGATATGATTCACGTCGATTGTATTCTTTCATTCTTGGATAAATCACATTTCGTACAAGCATATACACCATGTACTTCAATAGTAACCTGCCATATTCGAATACTCATGCCGAATCACCCTATCCTCATCCCGGCACTCATATAACCAGCGATGCCTTTCAGCATAACCAGGTTTACCTGGTCCATCATGAGCACTGAGATAATCGAATCCTGAATGATACATCGACCTCCCGAAGTCAATCAACCTGAACGAGAGGTTTCTGTTATGACGCTCAGTTTTCCGATGATTCATCGATCGATTGAGAGGTCCGTATTGCCATACGACGTTCCGAGTGAATGGGGATCCGTGGGTCCAGCCGAGTTCATGGAAGCGATCGTAGAGTTCCATAATTCTGTGTCTGATATCAAATCAGTCACAGTATCGAAAGGAGACGTAGCGTTCACTTACCTCTCCGCAGACGTAAGATGAATCTTATCAAGCGATTCGCCACAATTTTCCGTGAGGAGAATATCGCTGAAATAACCCTTGTAGGCACCAGGAGGCGCACATGGACACTTCTCGTCGTGGGTGTAGTATCCGTAGTACCTGGGGACGATTGCGTCGACTTGGATATCTTCCTTCGGTTTCATCAGCTCGGCTGGATATTTGTCCTTAGGTCGGGAAGGGGGATAGGGTTTGTCTTTAGACTCGTTGTCCGCCCCAAGAGAGGGTTGGTCTTTGGACTCCTTCTCCGCCTCATGAGAGTGTCCAACATCGCCAACCTTCTCGTCCGCCTTTGTATCCTTGGGCTTCTCCTTACTTTCCGTTGTCTCTCCCGCCAAATTATCCTCACCATATCCGCCCCAATGCTGCCATAAATCCGGCCCTCCGCCTGCACCATTCTTCGCAAACGTGAATCTTTCGTAATTCTTCCCTTCATTTCTGAGATGCTGATCACCGGTCATGCTAAGTTTCGCCATGACGCGAACTTTAGTGGTCAGAGGCGCGTTTTCCTTGGGTGGCGATCTCGGCCAGTTGGGAAGGGAAAAGTGGGAGCAGGTACCGCGGAGAGAATGGTGGTGTTTAACGTTAGTGCGAATGATTCGAATAGGCCCTTCGTATTCGTAGTTCCAGTAACTGGGAAGATCTTGCGGCGAATCGACTGCGAGCATAGCAGTGATATCCTCAGAGGGAGTGAGTGGATCCCCTACGTAGGTTACTCCGGCTCGGCCATCTAGTCTGCTTGATGACGGCTTAAGGGGTTCGCAAGGTTCGTCGTTCTCCAACTTGCGCAGAGTACCCTTAACTTCCTCTAGCTCCTTTCCCTGCTTTTTCCAATATTCCTCGTCGCTTTCTTCCTTTAGCTGCTTCTGAACGTCGTCCATGAGGCACTGGCAGCAGAATCCATGAGGAGATGGCTTCCCCTCGAAATTTCTCGCGTATTTGAACATCGGAAATGCTGAGAAACGTGGAATTTCCCATTCGACGGTGTACGCCTTACTATGGTGCCCAGTTCCAGAAATGTGATGGGGAGCGAAATAAACGTGGCTTTGCTCCCCAGGAGGACCAATACCATCTACGTTAGTCGGGTCGTCGGTGTCATCAGGGGGAGGTGGATGAGCCAGAAAGACAGGTGGAAGAATCGAAGCAGTCGAAAAGGCTTCTTCTAATGTAGGACAGAGAAGAAAACCCGAAAGTGGTCTTGGTGTGACTTCTTTCCCCCCACGGAAAAAGCGTGGAGCGGCCAAAGGACCGCACTCTGAATGGTCATGTGGAATCGGACGCCATCGAGCGAGGAGTACCTCTCCGCTTTCAGAAGAACTTAAGGCATTGATAGCGTTCTGCATAGCGGATGCCTGAGCTGGCTCGATCGTCTCAGCTCTGTCCCTGCTCTTCTGAGCCGCCTCGTTGAAGACCTTGAGGCGGTACTGATGAACGTTGTCTCTTTTATGCATCCATGCACCATGGTGAAGATCGCCTTTGACATAGTTCTCGGCAGTTCCCAGAGAGTTGCGAGAATCAACAGCGAGAGTGTTCCATGGATCGTGCACGGTAATGCTGGAAGGTAAAGCTTGGAAGGGGAGGAAGTACTTGTAGCGACGGGCTCGATAGCTGAACGGAATGGAGGGCCACGGATATTGGAAAGATTCGAGGGACAGAGGCCCCTGGTACGGCTGATGTTGTAGAGATAGCTTCATAAGCTAGATGTCGCTCGTATGGGACGAAACCGCTTACTTTGCCAATGTCCTTTACACCTCTAGGCCATGGTACGCCCAAACGTCCTGCCTTGATATCCCTTTCCTGTTGTTTGATCATTTTACAGACAGGGTAAATACGGCCTATTCTTCGCTTTCTCTCCGTATTCACGCCCATTTTCTCTCTGGTTTTCAGTATGTGCGGCCTGGTATCGAAGGTGCTTCGAGAGCAGCAAATGATCTTTGGGCGGTCGTGCTACGTGTCCTTCCTTCTGGTGGGAGTAGAAGAGAAGAAAGCTAAGGTTATCAGCGCCGCCTTATCACCAGTTATCAGGATAGGCGCTCTAATAGATTTAGAAGGTCGTGCCATGAGCTTTGATGAATGAATTCTTTGCTGTCGATGGTGGTCACGATGGACTCTTGAAATGAATGGTTCGTTCGGTAACCGGAAGTACTGACTCGGCCCGAATGATTGATTAAGTAATTATTTGTGTTGGTTGCGGTCGTCTGTTGAATCAAACAAACCACCAGAGCGTTGCGCCTAACCACCACCACCACCTCGAAGAAAATGGCTCTTTCAATTGCCACAAGGAACAACTACAGACGATACTATACAAGGTTCAACTAATATCAACAAGTTATACAAGATTTTGTTGCCCTTCTGCCTTTCGGGTGGGCCGCGTCCATCATTTAGGAATTTTACAAACAAAGTCCTCATTGAATGAGTTTTCCGACATTGTTCTTGGTGAGTAAGGCCCCTGAAGTCACGGGAATTCTGGATTAACCAGTCTGCTTCCATCTAGCTTCGCCCATAGCCACCACAGTCAGGATTTACGCAAGTTGGGGTATGTGAGGCTCCCGCCTCTCTTCGGTGTTTCTGCAGCTGCCTCGCTAAGGCACTCCGACTGCCAGATGCCCAACGAGGCCACCAGCCCTCATGCGCACCGATAACCCCCTCTGTATGCCCAGCAGGATGCTTCTGCGTGGATTTCCCTGCCCCATCCGAACGCGTTCATTCAGCGTCTCAATCGCGTCTAGGACATCGCTGACGACAACCATCGCGTTCCCTCCTTCCACCGACCTCCTCCCATGGACTTCCATAGAAGAGCCGTCGATAGACGAAATGATGGTCAAACGACAAACAGGCGGATAGGTTGCTGACTCGGGCATCGCTAGCCGAGTCACCAGTCGTCCTGGTCCCTCCAGGCCAGCGGCATGAGCTTGGGGATACATTTCGGGGAAGGCATACGATGCGAGTGCGATATGCAACTCAACAGCGATGTCGTCAGAGACTGGGCGGTGGGCGTCGCTGGACCTGTGCTGCCCATGACCATGCTCCTGCCTAATAAGGAAATAGCTGGCTGGCGATTGTGGCGAAGACGCTTGTGCGCTTGGACGAACGCTTGGGGCAAATATGGCTTGGGAGGCGTTGTTATGGTGTTGGGGGATGTCGAATGAGGCTCTGCCGCTGCTGTTGTGGTCGTAGTCGTCGTTGGGGAGGGGGATGGTCCAGTATAGCGGTCGACTGTGGCGTGGTGGTGCCAGGTCGAATCTCTGGCTTTCGTTGTCCAGACTCCTTGTCATCGTCATCATTGGGGACCTGTGGATGTATTGCCTGCTTGTCGCCGCCAAACCTGTTGCCGCCGCCATCAGCGTCGACTTCGACCATGCATACGATACTGGGGAACACCGACCGTTTTCGCCTGGATTGGCTACTCCTACTCTCACTCCTGAACGTGCAGAGAAGTTAGAGGTGTTCTGAGAGACTGTTGGAAAGCTCATGACCGCCAGCGACGCGTTGGATGTGATGGAGTTGGTTGGGGGAGGGAAGGTAGAGGCGGTATCTTAGAGGTTCTCCCTTATACCATCGGACCCGCAGGCTGGCTCGGATTGGATCAGCTGATATGCCTCTCAAAACCGATTTCCGACACACTTTCAGCCGATCAAACTTCCATTCTGTGAGTGATGTTCGTCTCACAGCCACCTGTTCGCTACTAATTCGGACATTGATATCTAGCACCTCGATGCTCTTTCTAGCTTCCTCGTGTCCGGCTTGTGCCTTACAAGCCACCATCCCCTGGAAACTCCGTAGATCTTCACCATATATGTCATGAGAAACCATCCGTTCGTATGGATAACTTACTATATCTGTAAAAGAAGCTACCTTTCACCCCTTTTCATTCGTCATATTACCGGCTATTCATGAAACTATCCCCTGTTTTCAGGCCTGAATGGCGACTGACCGAGTTTGGAAAGGTTCGCAGCACTCAAACTGGCAAAGAAAATTTCCAAATGTCACAACTCTATCGTGATCGATATTAATGACTGAGATGACTAGCCTTGACCAAGAAAGGTGTGCTGCGAGAAAGCCAGATAATCGGTTACTGCGGCAGCTTTACGATTATCGTTTCCGCCCCATTTACTCAGTTTGACTGTAATATCGCGAATGAAACTGGGGTAAAACCAACTCCCTCTTGCAACCAAATTCGGATGCAACCCCAAAACCTGGGGCGATTACTTTGGGAAAACAGTTTTCATGCCGTTATTACTCGTCGTACTTATGTAGAAGCCGATGGCGAACATAGGCCATATGCCGAGCACAGGTCTTAGAAGCGCCATGTCGCCGAGTGGCGTGAATGAAAGGAATTCTTCTTTGGCTCAAGTTTCCCACTTCTGTATCCATACCCGCAAGCGGAAGTATATGTTGGGTACTCCTGCAAGAACGGATTTGTGATAAGCACGGATCAAGGCAAAGGCCCCAGGGAGCACTGATAGGGCCACTCATGGCAAAGCGCACATGTCCGGCGCCTAAAAGCTGTCACAAGGCCAACTGACTTGCTCGTTTGGGAACCATTGTTTCCATGAGTCAGCGGCCATTATCCAACGTTCTCCCAAGACATCATGGTCGGCTTCAAGCTAATCACTATTCTTCACCAGTACCGCCGGCTTTGATGACTGCGATATCTATCTTTAAGCTCAGGTAGGCGCACCCCAAGCTGGCTGGTGGTCTAGACCATTGAGAACACTTGGAGGACTGTGGTGTCTCGCGTCGAGTACGGTTCCATGCACGCTTTGTCCCGAGCTAGCCGAGTGTTCTCGTTCTGGACGAACAATCATGACAGTGGCCAAAGCAGCTGCCTATGATCACATTCGGAAGGCGCTTTGGCCACAGGCAGCACATATAAAAAGCGAGGGCACTGTCAATGCCTTATTCACCCAGCGGTAGATTCTCCTACAAACCAACACCCTCACGCCTTCTCAGTCGTCTATAATGCGCAACCACACGTCTATCATGTCGAACTTGACCTACCCGGAATCTTCACCAAAAACAACTCCTCTCGAACCATCTCCCGATTCGCAAACATCGCCGCCAAAGCCTAGTAAGGACCATATCCCTCGTCAGGACACAACCCAGTCAACCATCGTGGATCCAACATATGAAGTATGCTTATATGACACACTCGCCAGTATTCCCGAGGGCTCTGGCCATCCCGAGCTTCACATGAATCGATTGACGGCAGAGCAGCTCAAAGCTCGTGTACGCGACCCCAATATCCACCGCCCTACCACAAACCCGAATGCAGAATTATCTTTGCCAGAACTCAGTTCTGAAGAGCTCGAACGCCTCTTCCGGCCCAGTCCCAGGAGTTTCGAGCATATCGACTGGGAAGCAGAAGCAGCAAGCTGGGAGATGGAGATGAACATGGAGTTTGAAGCAACGGAGAATTGGTTCGAGAACTACTCCTTTGTGGTGGATAACGAACTCGAAGGTGTCGCAGTGGAAGTGAAAAATGGCTTGGATATGTACGCATTTGACGTCTTCCCTAGTGGGGATCAAGGGCAAGCCTCATAGAGTATACTAGCACGTATTCAGGCCTATCTTTCTTTTTGGTATACTACTTTGTTCGCTATTTCATTTAGACACACCTTCCAACTAGTTGCCGTCAGAACGACGCAAGCGCTTGAGTCATTCAGAGTCGTAGATAAGTCGTGCCGACATGCCGAGGGTGTCGTCTGAGTCTCCAGTGATCACATCACTGCCAAACCTTTTGATCTCGAGGCCAGCTTGTTTCTGCTCATAACCATCACTACGTCGCCCCTCGGCTTGCGAATTGCGTCAATTTCTATACTGCATTTGAGAGCGCCCACGAATCCATTCATTTCGTGAGCAATAGCCTCAATGCACTACCCAGGCGAAGTAACCCGTCTCACGAGTGGTGACCTGCTGACCGCTTTGCCTCCTTAATGTGGGCATAACGAGCGCTTTTCTCATCACCATCAGCTGCCTCATGGCCTACACGCTCCGAGGTGACAGGACGTTACAGCCTCGGCAAGAACCTGATATCTACCGGGTTCGGCCCTGTAATCAGTTCTCCTCACTCCCCATATTCGACCCAAGCTGGATCCTCCTCTCAGCATAACCACAGGCTTCCTTCTCGCATCCCATTCCAGACCTTGACCTTACAAGAGGTTCTCCAATATCATGGAGACTATCAGAACATCTCTCCCGCTACGAGTTCCATTCCCTCGTAATGGAAAAGATATGAAGCGTCCTGGTGGCACGCCACACCAACTTCGCCGTAGTTTTGACGCAGTCCCCTCCGTAACGGTGAGCCTGAACCCTCATATACGTCTACTGTTATCCTTATTCTGCCTTCAGGCACTCAAAGGCATTACTGAAGCCATGCTGAAGCTTGAAATCCTCGGTATGAACGAGTGTGGCGTCGAAGATCAACGTCCTCTGGGACCAGTTGTCCCAGCGAACATTGCTGAGTTCACTGCTTCTGTATACTCCAGCCCCAACTGTGCTACGCAGCCAACAAATGAACTCGATGACGGAGGTGTCTTTGACGGCATCTATGGACCTCCCCTCGACGTTGGTGTCTACGATCGCGGAGAACGCCTAGGCCTGCTTATTGAAGCTTCTATGTCTCCCACGTACGCTCTAAACGATCTCTACGAGAAAGGGCCACTGTCTCCATTGGGTGGGGATGGTGAAATGGACTTGGATCTGGATTTAATTCAACTTGAGGATGTCGTTGGTGAGTCGGCTATCTTGTTATGGTCGATGTAATGCTGATCAGTATCGCTAGAGCTGCGAGTCTTCTCCCCAATGATTCCGGCGACGCCTCTTATGACTTCAGCACCACTACCTCCACTCTCTGGTGGGGATCCATTCATAGGACCCCTTCCAGATCTCGATGAGGACCAGAATATGCCTCACCACTCTGCTGGGATATCACCTTTCATGTCGCCCCTCATTCTTATACCATTGTCATTCCACATTCCATCCATCCCGCTCCCTGGAACGGAGGAAACATGCCCATTTGCAGGATGCCAATGCTTCCCGAGTTATCAGGATATCGCGAACGCAAACTTCATGGACATGGACTTCTAGCATTGCAGCGCTCCTGCATACATATACCCCGAGCTTGTAAGATACCAGCGGACGCTTTCATTGTTTTCTGTATGGCTGTAAATTATTTGTATGTTGCTTTCTAACGAAATCGTTCACTATTCATCATTAGTGAATATACAGACATATATAACTAGCTACGTCTACTCTATGATTATATTCTGTCATCAATAAATATCGGCCAAGGGCATAAATATATCTAAGTGGTGCATCTGAGGAAAAGGAATTTCCAGAAAAAGAATAATTCGGAAAACAGTCCATCTATTAAGTCTTCGCCACTTCCAGGACGTCGCGGATCTTGACACCTAATCCCTCCTCACATTTCGTGAAACTGGTTTCTGCGCAAGGAGTGAGCCAAATGTCAAGCGTGAATCTAATGCGTATTCTGAATACTCACGAAGTAATCCATTATTCGAGGAGAATTCGGTCCAAACTTCGAAGATTGCAGTCAAAGAAGAAACCCCCGCGACATGTTGACCGTTTACCAGTCGGCCAGCGACGAGCTCGCAAACGAGGACTTCACAAGCCGCACTCCATATGGCCTGATGAAAACTAAGCCAGAGATAAGAATGGGATATGGAACGAACTTACCCCAAGAGCAGGATCGACGCGCTGTGGTTCACCAAACTCTCCATTCAATGAAAGCATTGCCTGCCCTATCTCGTTCGCAGCTTCTAGACATTTGACGCGAGATTCTGGTACGCTATCGAGATGTGGGATGTGGAGTCGGATCTTCGTCGCGTGGATCAGAAGAGCTGTAATGGAACGCTTCAGCGTAAGCCACCCTGGAGTGTGACTATCTGGCGATGATTGGATGAGCACGAGATCTCCAGCGAGTGCTTCAATGATTTCCTCTAGTCGATTGACTTCAGTCCATGAGAGGCTACCATCTCGTCCTGGACAGACTTTAGGTTGCGTCAGGAAGAAATCGAAGTCCGACATACCAGCTGTTTTCTGGGAGGTCATCACTCTCTCGAGAAGTATCAAAGCCTTCGTGTAAAGCGCCATGATCGAGTAACCTGAGGTGCTGATGCCTTGCAAGAACGCATGTAAAGGTCGTTCCGCGACAGGAGCCTGAAAGAACGATCGTCAGCTACGGTATCAAAGGGTGGGATCACGACGTACCGAAGTGGCTTGAGGACGACCAGGATCAGTAGGCCAAGGCGTGGTGATATCCATCAGTTGGACTCGGTGAAGAGGTGCTTGAAGTCCAAGTGAGGTAGCACAGTGACCGTTGAGGATGACCGCTTCCCAAAAAGCTTGACCCTTCTCGTTCAGCTCCTGAAGCGCTAAGGTCGGGGTGAGTTCGCGATCGGAGCCGGCGAATGAAGGCAGGCGGATCTGGTGAAGACCAGAAGCAAGTGCGAGAGAAAACGCAGCATCAGCGTGATGAGCAGCCTGGAGAACCTTTCCGTCGTGGAGGAAATAGTAGCCGACAAGGATTTCGGCCTGAACGATCTGGATAGCTTTGCACTGGTAGCGTCCGGGGATCTCGCTGGATAAACCGTCCAGGACCTTTTGTAGGAGAGTTTCCTCAATAACGGGATCAGGAGCTGATAGACGCGTGTTCCATAGACTGATTGCTTCACGAAGGGCACACAGAATGTTGGCGTGCTCATCAGAGAGTTCGTCAAGCATAGTTCTCTGCCAAAGGCGTTCTGGCTTCACGAAAAAGCCAAACTGATGCGCGTTTTCAGAGAATGCCCGAAAACTGAAGATGACTCTGAGTTAGAGGGAGATAGAATGCATCAGGGGTAAGACAACTCTTACTAGACATCCCACTCGTCTTTCGATAATCCAAATTCGGGAGACGGTGATGGAGAGTTAGAACTCGGTACCGAATCGACTCCTTCTACATATAGAGTATCAGCAAACGTTGCATAATGCACTTATCGAATGCATACCATTCGACGGGTCAGTCGGATGAATAGGTCCGATATATGGGTGGTGAAGAGCGACGTGCTCAGATTGATTAGGATCCTCTAAGACGCGAATACGGTCTCTGACAGTCGCGATTCTATCCTCAAGGATAGCGACCTGAGATGGCCTGCTAGTACTCGGGTACTCGCAATCGTCGAATTGGGTACCGCCCCTGGAACAATTCGTGCATATTGGTTGGCCTCCATCGCATCGCTTGAGTCTTTGTTAATCCCGTGCATAAGAAAGAGTGTAGGACTACTCACGATTCTCCTACGTCTATCAAAGGTCCGTCAGATCGAACGTTGAAAAGAACCTGAAGGAGGCTTACCGGCAGTTGAAACAGGTGTTTCCGCGTCGACCTCGAGGTTTGAGGTTGAGAGCGTTAACGTCTTCTTGACTGTTGGAAGGAGAACTCATGAGGTATGTAGAAGTGAGGAGGCGGCTTGTCGTACCGGATGGTTTATATACTTGTATCGGGCTCCCTCCGCTTCGCGTAGAAACTTGCAATGACGAGTGAGATAGGGAAGCGTCTAGTGTTTCTTTGTCAAGTTTTCGCGACGTTTCAAGAAAATACAAGGTGAGGACGTGAACTGCGGTATTGCTTCAGGTGAAGGAATATTAAGGTTGCGTTAGCCATTCCCACAAATGGTGTCAAATTTCCCAGTAAATCCTGTCATAGCCACGTCAAACTCTTCGGCGAAAAGTCAGCTTAATAGATTTAGCGTGAGTTCGCAGCCAAGTTGCTGCAATATGACGAGGTTTGCCTTGGGCATGAACAAGCGGATCGGTAAAACTGGGAGAGTAAGGTCAAGAAAAGGCAATTGTTCTCACGTAATTGTCAATCATCGAGTCACGCAGATTTTCGGTGCTGAGTTGATTATCCAAAAGGGGGTTGCTGATGTCAGAGTGTTTTGAGAGAGTCGAGACTCTCTCGACGCCTCGAAAGATTGTCCTTCGCTGATTGGAGAGTAGCTCCGTCGCAGAGGTTTGAGGAAGTGTGAATCAGCCAAGGTTGCGGGAGAGGCTCAACTGCTAGCGTCACTCCGAAAAGAACGTCACTAACGTTTGTGTTCCGCAAACCTCCTGATCAATTTGAAGAAAGCCACGAAGCTCGAGATCCCCGAGCATGGAGACCGAGACCTGGCCATGACTTTTTGAGCCACAGTCGGCCCAAGGCAACATGGCCGAGCGGTCTAAGGCGCCAGAATCAGGATCTGGTCCGAAAGGGCGTGAGTTCGAATCTCACTGTTGTCAGTGACTTTTTGCATTCTCGAGTGCCTACTATAGTCGACGTGTAATGAACACTGTTTATGCAGGGATATGCTTTGCATGATGCATCGCATACTCAAGTTTGAGCTGATATCCAATATAGACCTCCGCACCTCGGGAGGTTACTTACTACAGCGTCCTATCTCCAAATGGTTGGAGGCTAACGAGATCTTGGGGAAATCTGATACTGTGAACTGACCCTGTCTAGAATCAACCGTCTCACCATGTAGCTCCTGGTAAGGGTTGCGTCCGACCGACAAGAGGTGCAATCTTCCTGAAGTGAGGAACGAGGATAAATCGACCCGGACCGATTTGATGGGCCGTAGTAAGACTTTGTTTTTCGCCACTGTATCTTGCCTATGATACGTGAATGATGAGGTGAGGTGTTGGACGAGTAACCCTCACTCGCTTGGTTGACAAAGTCTTTGTCCCGTCAAACATCAGTGATATGGATCTGTCGGTACGTTGGGTGGCACAGGGCAGACGCCTTTCCCTTGCAACCTTAACACTACCGAAGATATCTTCATCGTGATGTCCTATCAAGGGGTTCTCCATCGGGCATCTCGCTCTTCAAGGCAGAATATGACAGGACATTCGACATTCGCCTCACTTTCCAGGGGTCAAGAACAAAGACACAAGAGACACGTAGGAGATCCGGAGTATGATTTCAATGCCCCTGTATGTTCGTTAGAATACTTGCTCAGTTTGCATTCGGTGAGTACGTTGAGGATGGCAGGTCTCCATGATCCCGACATCTGATCTATCATACTACCAGCGAGGTGATCTGATTCAACAAACAGTCGGTGATGAACTTTATTCAATCGTAACCTTCCAAATATGGGCGAAACTCGTCGTCTCCGTCCTAAGGCTGCATCTTATGGCGTTCGACAACGATTTCTATCTTTCTTTCGAGATAGCGAGAGATCATCTGAAGTGAGGCGCTGAAAGATCCCCTGCGGTTTGGGGCTGGAGGAAGTCGACAAATGCATTCGACACAATCTTTGTCTCCCAGCCTGAACTTCTGAGGATGAGGAATTGAGTTTCACGTCATTGTGCCCGGTCGAACCAGAAGGACTGATATGAACCGTTTGGTCTTGTAGAGTTCATCTGTGTGGTTTCCACTTATCACTTCAAGACTCCACAGTTTTGAACACCAAATACGGATCTCAATACGTAGTAGCGGATGGTAATATCCAAGGAAGATCTATGGTCGGAATACCTACAATATAATAACCCTCCACATGCTTCTCCACCGGTGATTAAGGGTATTCGACGCCGTGAGCGTCAAATTTTTCTCGTTTAGACTTCTTGCCATTCACTCCGAATCCTATCCAAGAAATGAAACAGGCTCCAAAGCACCAAAGCCGAAAGAACTTACGGGTAATACGCCGCGACTTTCGTTCTTCGGCCTCACGGCTCTCGCCACATTGAGTACACGAGGTGCTCTAGACGTATGCGCTCTTGGTTACTTCATGAAATGCTTCTCTGTTTCGAGTCATACCATACCTCTTCTTCGAGCAGGATATACGAAGCGAGTATGCCCATTGATAAAAATACGAGTAGAATTGAGGCGAGTTGAAAGTTCATCGAGTATGAGTGTGGGTTGGAGAGAGAAGAAACGCAGCCGTATGCACCCGCCTCATGACGTATAAATAAGGCGCATAGGGTCCTCATTCTCGATCGCATGCTAGGCGGTGCCGGTGCGACCGATATCACTGGACTATCACTGGACTGTGAGGTCGCGTTCTGGGGAAATGCACGACTAAATTGATATCAGGGAATTTCATACCCAATATGCTGAAGGCTCCTTCAATGGTCGGGCCAATAACTCGTCGTGATCGACGCCTTGAAAGAAGCCATGAGGGTATCCTCGAGGCATTCGTGGCCGGCTAAATCATCAATTTGACGCTCTTTACTGTAGTTAGACAATTACATCATACAAGGAGTCAGATCATCGTCGTGTCAGAGATAGAAGAGCGGCCATGCTTGTGCATACGGCAAGTACGTTCGTGGCGTCCCAAGCATCCATCTCCAATAGCTACGTATCACTTCCCCTCAGTTCTGTACATCTCCAAAGCCTCACCGAGTATGGCCTTGAATGTGTCGTGCCTTGCAATGTTTGGGAATTTGATATCAGAGTCGGGCCATCCTGTTCTATCCATCCCAATGCATGCTTCGAGAAGCCTGTGCAGATAAGGTTTAAAATCTAGCCAATACTCTGCAATATCTCGAAGGATAATATCCTGGGAAAGGAAGCCCACCCTCTTATAGCAGTAATCCGAATCGAATGCATCGCGATCGAACCAGGATCCCACGCTAGCAATCCCTGAATAGTGACGAAGGTTTTTTCGAAGCTTTCCAGGGCCCCTAGTATAGGCGCAAACGACAATCAGCACGTTGAGGAGAGATTCGAGGTCGTAACCTGGCCTGTGGGTGTACTGTTTTTTTGAGTACCTTTGATGACTTTCGATTGCATCCAAAGGTAGATACGGGAATGTTCCCTGCCAATCTGAATTTGAGAGGCTATTCAGGTATACATAGGATGATATGTAGACGTACTGTCACCATGCTCAGAGACTCCTTTGTTCCGTCGACGAGCCTTGCACAATTCCAATCGTTAAGCATCCCATATGCTTGAGTTCGACCATTCTCTGTGACACGTTTGATGAGGATATTGCTGACGGATATATCGGCATGCATGATGCCAACGTTGTTGGCACAGTATTCAAGGACTTCAAATTGGCGAATAAGTTGAGTTCGGCATCGGATAAGCGCTAGAATAAGCTTACGCTCGACCACATCAATCATGACCTTTATGAGTTGGAACTTTGACTCGAAGGTAGTGAGAGGATCGCCAATTGTTGGGGTCAAAAATCGATGGTGGGCACGCTCACCAGAGGGTGAGGAGAATGCCAAGCATCGTCCGTGATTTGAATGGTCCAGCTCTTCAAATGCAGTCACTTCAGGATAGCAATGCTTGAACCGTGCATATGAAGGTGCATCGGAAGATAAGGTTTCGTGTATTCGCCCAATGAAGTTGGCTTCAGAGTCAGAGAGATAGTCAATCTGCCAGGAATCTTTCAGGATGTACACATCGCTGCCCGAAGCTTCCTTAACGAGCCATACCCAGGTTCCTCGACCAATTAGTGACAATGGGTTATGAACCAAGTGTAAAGGGGTGAAAGTACGTTGGACAGGCTCCGACGTGCCTTCCGAAATGCATTCCATCTTAATCCTCTTCACCTTCGCAAAATCGCCTGCCAGCTCAAGATCCATCGTCGGATCTAGGCCAATGACTTCAGGAGATCCATAGATTAATGAGAAGATGGCCTGGCAGAATGCCACGCCTTCATCGCCGTGTAGGGAGTAGATATTCGTGCTGGCGACCTTTCCGCGATCGATGAATGTCAACCGCCACGAAAGGTTATCAACTGGACCAAAAAAAGATAAGCCGATGAGGAAAACTCGATGAGGCTCCACCCGGAACATGAGTTGAGCTTTATCGATCAATGCTAATGCAGTGACAGATCGTGTGGCAGGGCTAGGATCGAGAGCGGTAACCTCAGCGATGCTTAGACTAGAGCAAGCAGTGCTATCTGGGGCGGATGGGGATCTCAGGGATAGATATGGTGTAGAACAGCATATGGTGCTATTATACCACCTTCGTGAATGCCCAGTAGTGCCTTCAATCCCAAAAACGGCGCCTAAGCGCACAGCCAGGTCATTGAGAAAGTGGCCGATGAAATTGGATTTTATGAGGGAAGATGGAGTCCGAATGCAGTCTCTGCTCACGTCCCAGATCCCTGATTCGAATAGTTGCTCGCTATCGAAAGGAGGGATTAAGGATACGGGGAAGAGAGCTTCGGTTACCCAACACAGATCAGTGACCTTCAAGCGAGCATTTTCTATCCGACCACTGTCGCTCGTAAGTCTCTGGCGCTGGTTTTCCGTGCACGGGTGATAGTATGAAATCGTTTGTAATGTTTGAGCGTTCTTTAGATGGTCGAGGGTCCGAACAGGACGGGGCAGGGCAGCCTTAGGCCGAATTGGCTCTGGAGGCGGTGAGAGAAACTCATGCTGCGATCTCTTCTTGGGAGGTTCTTCGCCATCTGAGAGGTCCTCATCGTCAAATTTTGGCGACCAAAAGGTGGACTTCATGGAATACGTCGTGGTGCAGGTAAGAGCTGATAATCGTCAGTTAGCTTATGTAAAGGACCCTCGCCTCCGTTCATCACCGTCATCACAGATACACAGATGTCGAAGCCGAAGAGTTTCAGTCCATGAGGGCATCCTCGAGGGATTGATATACGTCATAGTCGGCTAAATGATCAATCTGACGCTCTCTGGGGTGCTTCGAAAATTACATACATCATATGAGGAATGGTAGGACTGGAGTCGGTGATAGAAGAACGGCCGTGTTGGTACAGACTTGTGGCATTGCGAGCATCCAACTACAACATCACTTCCCCTCGGTTCTGTACATCTCCAGAGCTTCGCCGAGAATCACCTTAAATGTCTCGTGCTTTGCGGTGTTTGGATATTCGGACAGCCATCCTTCTCTACCCGTTTCGAAGCACGCCTCGACGAGCCTGTGTAAATAAGGTGCAAAGTCTAGCCAATACTCTCCCATATCTGGGAGGACTATTTGGTTGAAACTCAAGAGGCAGGCTCTCTTGTAGGCGGCACGGTCCAATTCGTCACGATTAAACCAAGCTCCAACACTGACCATGCCGGAGCAGTGACGTAAGTTGCTATGAAGCTTTCCTGGTCCCGTTGCATAGGTGCAGATGACAATCAGGACGTAAATGAGAGATTCGAGGTCGTACCCAGGCTTGTGTGTATATCGACTCTTCCTAGGCAGTGCATCGTAGCTATCGATTGCATCGAGCGGCAAGAACGGATAGGTTCCCTTTGCAAGTCGAGTCACGGAATTTGCCAACAGAATAATGTGATTGACTTACCGTTACCATTCTCGAAGATTCCTCACTGCCGCCAACAAGTCTTGCACAGTTCCAGTCAGCAAGCATCCCGTAGACTTCAGTTTGGCCATTCTCAGCGACGCGATTGATGAGAATGTTGCTGACAGAAATATCGGCGTGCATAATCCCGATGTTGTTGGCACAGTATTCGAGGACTTTCAATTGGTGGGTGAGTCTATGTCATATAGACATGTGAGGAAGGGAAGCTTACGCTCAACGACATCAATCATCACTTTGATGAGTTGGAACTTCGACTCAAAGGTGGTCAGAGGATCGCCAATTGTTCGAGTCAAAAAGCGATGATGGGCACGCTCACCAGAGGGTGAGGAAAGTGTCAAGCATCGTCCATTTGTCGAATGGTCCAGCTCCTCGAATGCAGTCACTTCAGGGTAGCAATGCTTAAATCGTGCATAGGACGGCGTATCAGAAACCAGAGTATCATGTATCCGGCCGAGGAAGTTGGCCTCAGAGTCGGATAGATACTCGATCTGCCAAGAATCCTTTAGAATATACACGTCACCGCTCTGCGCCTCCTTCACGAGCCATACCCATGTTCCTCGACCCATCAGGGACAATGGATTATGAACTAAGTGCAGGGGTGTGAAAATACGCTGCACAGGCTCCGACGTGCCTTCCGAAAGGTATTCGATCTTGATTGTCTTCACCTTTGCAGACTCGCCTGCCAGCTCAAGATCCATCGTCGGATCTAGGCCAACAACCTCAGGAGATCCATAGACGAGCGAGAAGATGGTCTGACAGAATGCCACACCCTCATCGCCTTGTAAGGAGTAGATATCCGAGCTGGCGACTTTTGCACGATCGATGAATGTCAACCGCCACGAAAGGCTTTCAACAGGGCCAAAAAGAGATAAGCCAATGAGAAAAATGCGGTTGGGCTCCTCCCCGAATATAAGGTGAGCTTTCTCGATCAACGCTAATGCCGTGACGGATCGTGTGGCAGGGCTAGGATCGAGAGCCGTAACCTCAGCAATGCTCAGAGTAGAGGATGCAGTGCGTGCGGAGGCGTGTGAGGGTTTCAGGCATAGGTATGGTGTAGAGCAGCATGCGCCGTTATAATACCACCCTCTCGAATGCCCAGTAGAGCGATCAATACCAAAAACGGCACCTAAGCAGTCACTGAGATCGGCCAGAAAGTAGTGAGCAGAGTGGGATCTCATGAGGGAAGATTGAACCCGAATACAGTCTCTGCTGACGTCCCAAATTCTTGAGTCGAACAATCGTTCTCTATCAAAAAGAGGGATCAAAGATAAGGGGAAGAGTGATTCCGTTATCCAACCGAGATCGGTGACTTTCAAGCGACTGTTTACGATTCGAGCACTGTCGCTTGTAAGTCTCTGGCGCTGGTTCTCCGTGCACGGGTGATAGTAGGAGATTGTCTCCAACGTTTGAGGATTCTTCAGAGGGTCAAGGGTCCGAACGGGACGGGGCAAGGCAGCTTTAGGCCGGATGGGTTCTGGAGGCGGTGAGAGGAGCTCATCCCGCGACTTCTTCTTGGGAGGTTCCTCGTCAGACGAGAGTTCTTCATCGTCGAATTTTGGCTGCCAGAAAGAGGACTTCATGGAATACGTCGTGGAGTAGTTTAGAGCTGATAATCGGCACGAGGCTTTCATGAAGATGAGCGCGCTTATGTAAAGAAACTTCGCCTTCGTTCATCACGACTGCACATCCGAGTTACTGTCCCCATCGTCCATCACATGCGTGAACCATTAGCGCATTTGACGGTGTCGATTTCGAACGTATTTAGTGGCAGTTGTCATTAGACGAAAAAGCCATGTACCCCGAGAAGCGAAGCAGAGGCTACACGGATACGACCGAACACGATGCTCCTGCTCCACCCAATTAACGAGATTACCGTTCCACCATCGCGTCTTTCTCCCAGCGTAAGCATTTGCGATGGTGATCGATAGAACTTGTTATGTGACACAGTACTAAAAAATCTATTGGATAGATAACGCCTCAAACCGAGCTAGAAGTCTAAAACTCTGCAAATGGAATAACCACGAGGCTTCTGCGAGGGAAGTATACCACTGAACTAAAGTGGTTCCGTTCTCCAAACGATTTCAAAACGAAGGGATGGTATTTCCTCGAGTGGAAGAAAAGATGTTTTTTTTTTCCACAACGGCCACGAGAGCTAGCATGAGGCTTCTACGTAGCTGCGATCAGGAACTAGCCAACGATACATACCGTTAAGCCATCTACCTGTTGATAGCAGAAATACGAGTCTGAGCATTGCTGCTATACATTCAAGAGTTCCGAGTCTCCAAATTTCGCGTGAATCCACCCGTGAACGTAAAGGCAGCAAGACATCTTCACCGATGTGATCTACATGCTACACCGCTGAGTTGAAATAGCGCATAGAAAAAAACGTCTGTAACAATGTCCATGCCGTGCTGAAGCTAAATAGTCTAGATAAGACCGAACACGAGGCTTCTGCTCAGCTTGGATTCACGAGGGTAGGCGAAGTTACCATTATACCATCGCGTCTTCCTTCCAGTAGAAATGGATATGATGGTGATAGAACGAAAGTGTGATAACCCACGAGCGAAAAAATCTATTCACCATGGACAATGCAACACCCAGCTAGAAGCCGAAATTCCGAAACGGAATCAACACGAAGTTTCTGCGAGGTGGATTATACCACTGAGCTAAAGTGGTTCTGATTTCAAAGCGTAGGATGGTAGTATATCAGAATGTGCTGACTCACTAGGAGACAAGATATATCCTCCATACATTAGCGTTAAAAATGGATGATAGAACACATTATACCCAGCCAGAAGCCGACGATTCCGAAAGGAAATCACCACGAGGCCTCTGTAGGTGGATCATACTACCACTGAGCTAAGGTGGCGTTGTTTCTGGAGGAAGGAAGGTGGTGGTATAGAGTTAGGAGCGGGGAGGGAGCTGCTCAAAAACGTCTCCAAATCAGTAACATACCTGAGTAGAAGCTGTATGCGTCGAGCTTACACCCTAGCATAACACGAGGCTTCTACGAAGTGTATGACACCTGATCATATTGCAACGATAAGGACCGTTGAGCTATGGTGTCCCTGGGGTGTGATGGTCGTGATATAAGTCTAAGACGATCGTTCGGGAGTCTACGGAAGTATAAAAAGCATAAAGGTTCAATCACCGTACATGCCTATGAAAGCCGACACGAGGCTTCCAGGAAGGCTTGGACTTGATTAATGGACGACGATACCATTGAGCTATGAGTCCTTATTTATCGGTAGATGGTAGTAGCATGTAGTCCTCCATAATAGTTTGAATAGATAAATAGAATAGTAGAACACTCGGCTTCGCGAATATGTCCGACGTGAGCGTAGAGTTACGATGCCACCGCCAGAAGAGGTCACGGTTGCATGAAGAGTGATTCTGTCGAGACGAGAATTCCGTTCAGCCAACGTGCCGTTTCTTGTCAAGGAGGATCTTGGTATCTGATGTAACTTTCCGTCCGGGAACGTGGGATGACTCGTATGGCAGAGATTCACCCGTCCACCATGGCTGATCATGGCAAGATTCAAAAGATCGATCCATGAGCAGCTACTCTCCAGAGTTTTTTTTTGCGATGCAAAAACAGCGCTACTTAGCAAACTAGGATGCGAACGAGAAGCGCATCTAGGCCAGAAGGAATGGCCAACACGAGACTTCTACGTAGCAGGATGATGTACAGCGACATGAGATAACCGTTAGGCTACTGTGCCGTCATGCGGCCACAGGCGGTTGGATTAATCGTTGATGTATGTATGGTAACATAAACCCACTGCATATAACCAATATTATATCATTTGAGAGCTGCTCGGTTCGATGCAGATTGGACATATCACAGTCGGATCTGAACGAGCATCACTGGTTTCCTGAGATAAAATCCAACTATAAGGGATTTCGCTGCGTAAGGAAAGAAAAAAAGACGTGCTTTAAAAGCGTGTATTTCAGGCCGGAGAATCGAATCACAGGCTAGAAAGCGAGGGACGACGATGAGGAATTCCACTTCGCCATCACGGCTTGGAAACGAGCAACCCAAGTTGACTCTGATCATCCCATCATCCCCGTCAATGGGTGAGCGTGGGAACTCCCGTTCCGAGTTCCGATCAGCAGTGATTGCTTCGGTTTTCCTCATCCCTTCACCAAACCAAGTCGTTGCACAGTTGAACCCTCTCCTCAAAGTTGAACAGAGCCCGAGCTCGAACAATGCGCAATCTCTACTGTTTACCGCTGTTATCCCTGTCCTTGGACGCGCCAACGTCATGATCACGATCGACACAGCTCGATCGCGTCCGTTCCATTCCATTCTACTGGCAGCCAACTCCAAAATGTCTAAAAGTCGACGTCGGACGAGGTCATTCTATACGTCAATGTGTCTCACATCTTCAGAGTCGAGTGTGAACGAGTCTTCGACTCTTTCTGTGACTGTCACTGCGTTGAAAGACTAGCTTGTTCAACTGCTTTCAAGGTCATTCAACATCGCCTTATTCAAATTTCTACAACTTGAACAACTTCTACACGAATACGAACCCCATGGCATCCTCACTCCCCCCAACAGACCCATTCAACCCACTCGCAGCTCTAAACCCCTCCCAACGTCACCGCGGCGGAAAACCACTTACTCCAACCGGTGGAATTCCCTCTAGCGGTGGTGCTGGTGGTGGGTTACCACCCGTCGTTTCAGGACAAGGCGATACGGCGAGAGATTGGGCGAAGGATACGGCTGCGGGTATTGAACATGTTGAGATGTCGCCTGCTGATGCTGCTAGAGGACGGGGAGCTCAGGTTAAGGGTGTTGGTGCTGGCGTCGGCGCTGGCGGAGGAGGAGGAGGTGGAGGAGGACAAGGAGGAGGAGGGTTAGATCCGATGGAAGCACAACCTGGTGTTAGAGGTGTTGATAGAGGTGGTGTTGGTGTCGTTTCTCCTTCCACCACCACCACCACCGCTTCCACCAACAAGACTCCCGTCGCGCCTGGAACCGTTCTCGGAGCGAAAGCTAGGAGGGAACATGAGGAAGAAGTCCAACCACCCGGTGCATACATCCACGATGAAGCTGCGGATGGAGGGATGCGTGCGCCGGAGAAAGATGAGAAGAGAGGAAGTTTGTTGGATACTGTGAAGGAGTATTTACCGGAGAGGGTTGTTGAGTATTTGCGTGAGTCGGGTTTCTTGCTTCTATCCCTCTACCTTTCTCTCTTCCCTACCTACACCTTCCCTTCCCATCTCTCGTCCCTTCCCATCTCTCGTCCCTTCCGCTTCTCTCTCCCGCGCCTGTCATAGACCTTTTATCTGACCGACCTCCCTCCACAGCCGGCATCAAACCCACCGAACTACCCACCAAAGAACACCCATCCACCTCCCACGGCGGGGTAGGTTCTCTCCCAGGAAACATCTCCGAAGCTTCAGTTGCGAAGTTGCCGGATGAGAGGATTGAGGAGGGGAGTATTCCTGATCCTAACGTCCAGGCCCTGGCGGGTAAAGGTGAGCTTTCTTCTCTTATGGCGGATGGGGAGCGTGTGTGCTGATGTGGTATGGGAAGGGATGGGGGATATGCCTTCTGTCAAGGACGATACTTCTTCTAGTGCTCCTGGTACTGCTCCTGCTTCTGGGACCACTCCGACGCCTGGAGACGATACAGCTCAACCTGCTCATGCCCAAGACCATAAAGCCCGAAACGCAGCTGCGGGTGCTGGAGTAGCTGGTGGTATAGCCGCTGTCGGAGCTGGTGTATGGAATGGGACTACTCATGTGTTGAGTGAGGCGGGACATGTTTTGGGGAGTTATTTACGTGAGTATTTCGTCGTCTTTTGCCCTCTGTCACTAACCAACCCCAACAGCTTCAGGCCATCACGATCCCGAATCAACATGGACACATGAACCTACCACCTTACCTTCCTCCGAAACACCAGATATCTCGCCAGTTGGTGTTGGTTCTTTACCTGGCACGATCGATGAAGAGGGCGTGGCGAAGTTACCGGAGGAGAGGATGAAGGAACAGATGCCTAGTCGGGATGATGAGGTTGGGGTTGGGATGGGGAAAGAGAGGACTAGAGGAGGAGTTGGGAAGTTGCCGGGGAAGAGTGGTGAGGAGGGGGTTGTGGTGTTGCCGGAGGAGAGGGAACGTCCTGAATGTGAGTTGGGTTTCTTGTTCGTTCCCACTTTAGGTCCTCCTTCCGTACCTCTTCTTCACCCTAAATATTTCTCGCCTCCACACCTACCCGCTTTCTCTCACGGTTTTCTTTCCTTTCGCCTCCTCCTTCGTGATGTTAAACACTCCTGCTGACAACGACTTTGTTCCATAGCCGAGATATACGCCTCCTCCAAGAAACCTGTTCAACTCAACGCTCAAGGTGTACCCACGTCCGCTACCTCTGCTACCACTGTTCCTGCAACCACCTCTCCTTCTTCCACCGCTCCTGTCACCTCCCCCACTAACACCACCACCCCTCCCCAAACCGACAACCCAAACGACCCAACCACCCGAAACCTCGGCATAGGAGCAGGCGTAGCAACAGGAGCAGGACTTGGAGCAGCTGCGTATGGGAAAGCTATGACTGGAGCTAGTGGAGGGAAGGATGGGGGTGAAGTACCTAGTTCGGGGAAGGGGAGTAGTGGAGAGGGAGGAGTAGGTGGTGGGGGTGGGGGGAAGGTTAGTGTTTTCTTTGCTTTCCTTCTTTCGCTTTCTTTCTTTCTTTATTTCGTTATCGGTGGTTGGACTTTCTCGAGTGGACTTTGATCTTAACTTTTGGGACTGCGTTTGGAATTGTTGGTCTGGATGGACATTTTACGACACCTTTGTTCGTTTTCTCTACATGGACTGTTTCTCTTTTCTTGATTCCTTGGCGTCGATCATGGTTTCCGGTTGTCCATTGCTATCATCTTTCTGCGTCATTCTCTATCTTCATTTATGGTCAATGTTGGAGACCTTCCCTGTCCATTTCTCTACCTATCCTTCACTCACGTATCGTTTCCTCCGCCAACAGCGGCCCTTGCACTCCATCATGTCCTCCTGCGATTTCTTCCCTCTTCACGTTGCCTCCACCTTTCACTACGTTTTTCTGGACTACGTTTTTCTGGACTTCACCTTTCTCATGTTCGCTACCTCCTTCCCTTTCCTTCCTTTTTTGTGGATCATTCTTTCGTCTCTTCTCATCCTATCCTGTCCAACATCTCACTGACGACCTTTTCTCCAGGAATCCTTCATCCAGAAAGTCAAGCACAAAGTCACCGGTGGTCTCTCCCCATCCGAACCCACCACCGCTCCCTCTGTACCTACCACTTCCACCTCTGACGCCGCCACCACTGGTGCCGGTGCTCGTCCTCAAACCAGAGCTCGTGTCCCCTCCGATAACGAAGTCCGTTCCTCAGGCCGAAACGACGACTTGAACGAACCTAGGTCTGCGGGTGGTGATGAGGATGGGAACGAACCCTCTGCCGCTGCTGATAGAGAAAGAAGTGGTGCTGGTGTTGGGAAAGATGAAGCTAGGAATGTGGTTAGTGATTCGGGAGTTGGTGGGGCTGGTGCTGAGGATGCGACTGGGGAAGGTGTGGGTGCTGGGTATGGGACTGGTGCTGGAGCTGGAGCTGGTTCGGCTGCGGGTGGTACAACTGGAGTAGGTGGAATGGGAGAAGGCGAGGCTACGGCTAAACCTGGTGGAGGATCGACATATCCTGGTGCAAGACCTGATGTTGGTGGTGATAATGGACGACCTGCTGTCGGAACTCAAGCTCTTGACCCTTCGACTGGGGATACATCTGCTCCTCGTACCACCACTTCTACTTCACCATCTGCTGGTGCTGCGGCTGGTGCTGGATTAGGATTAGGCGCTGCTGGTGCAGGAGGTGCAGCTGCTGCTGCTACCACCTCTCCCTCCACCATGCCGACTTCTACGTCTTCTGGGGCTCACCACGATACGGGGAAACACGATCCTGACACTCGCGATACACCTACCTCTGGTACTGGTGCTGGTGGAGCTTCGGATGACGTCTCTGCGGGGAGTACGGAGCATGGAGAGGGGAGACATGCTAGAAGGAGGTCGAGTGGACAACAGGAGGGGAAGATTAAGTTTATGAATAAGTTGAAGGGGGAGGCGAAGGTGCTTAGTGGCAAGATTGGGAGGGATGAGAGGAAGATTGAGGAGGGGAAGAGGATGCTTGGGAAGGAGTGATCGGGTTTAGCGCTTGAGGGTGAACATTCCTCTTTTCGTCCTTTTCATCGCTCGATAGTTTCGAGACCCGTATATTATATTGTATTTTATGATAGCGCGACTCAACGTCTGTAATGTATACGCTACCGAATATCAATCTCATAAATCAGCTTCCACTGTCCTCCAGCATGCTGGGCACACAATGAACTTAGGAACTCGATATAATGCAGGACAAACGCAAAGCCTGATGGACTTATCCTTCGAAACGGTTCAGAGAGAACTCAAAAGATCGCAAAGAGCGGTTACACAAAGAGCACGTATATTGAGAAACAGCGCATACTGGCATACACACTATATCGATACTACAGAACTGGGAGAGGGTAGGGATTTTTGAATAAGCGCTTGTAAGTCTTCTGTGGTTTGACCTTGAACTTCAGGTCTTCAGCAAAATATGAAAAGAGACGACCTTGAATGCAGGCCTGATGCAGCTCAAGTGGGTTAGAAGAATAATGGGAAAAAAACTCCTTGTAAATATTGAGGAGTAGTTTGTGCTCCTCGGGTGACCTGCAATTATAAAATCCGTAATCGACACCGACGGATCGAGTATGGTTTATGGTAGTATCCGTAGGTCCATGGATATTCTTGAGTTCGATGTATTCTTTCAAGTCCCAGACGGACTTGTTCCAACTTGGGCCCATGGTGAGAACATCGATGACGCAGGGGTTTTCGAGCTTCAAGCCTTTGGACTCGAAAAGAGAAGGGAGTAAACTGGATGTGTAGGCATTGTGGAATTCCGCGAAGGTGCATCGATGAATTAGCGTCCTGTATGTTTGGGCAAGCCCCATTTCGTCCACCTGGTGGCTGCAGGCGCAGAAGCCAAATGGTATCCAGAGGGGGACTCCAGGCCTTGGATAGCCACCCGATACAAGAAACGTGTAAAGATAAAAGCAATTTTTTTCACCCTCGGGGAGGGATTGAGTATATTGCCAAATCTCGTCATCGGAGGCTGTAGGAGACCGGCCAATGAAGCACCAACCGCGACGGTCCATTTCCGCTGCCTGTTTCATCCTGCTCTTTGCTTCCCCTTCGCCGCTGACTACATGCTGGTTCTGCACAAACCAGGTGTAATATGTCCCTCTGTGGCTCTCTGGAATTTCGTCGTATTGCTTCATGATATTCTCCACTAAAGTACCCTGCAACCTCCATTCATGCAGGGTTTGAGCTTTGACCTGCTTGTATTTGATAAGATAAACGTATACGCCCAAGAGCATCTCTGGTCTTTCCGTCCTATAAAATCCATAGTCTTCACACGTCTGGGGATGCTCTGGCAACAGATCGTCGAAGACGGCGCGTGCAAGATAATGAAACGTCTTGATAGGTTTCTTGGGGTTGCAATTGAAAATGTGCAAGGTCCAAGCATCCCGTTGACATTCTTTGCTGCAATACCACTCCTTCCTGCAACCTGCACATTGGTGTGTGGCAGGCTTGTCACACCAACATTCGTGAGCAGGCATGATTGCAGCAACCCTTGTATCTACTGTACGCCCTCCAATGAGCCAAGCAAGCCTTTCCTAGGAGAGAATTTGACACATACACGGTGCTATATGATACTTGGAGAAGCGTTGGTGGTGGTAAAGGGCAGAAGCGACGGCGCCATTGCGCACAGATGTGACTGGGGCCTACCTGTGGCCGTAAATATCCATAGATTCACACGCATGGGAGATGCATCGATGAACTAGAACCGAATGCGGTAGTTAGGTTCTTATTCAGAAGGCGTTATCACCGCTAGAACGGTAGAAGCTGATCACCGGCTGGTGAACTCAGTTACTCAAAGATGTCAAGGTCCACTGGCTGCTTGAAGGTTGACCCACTTCAGGTCTTCCGTTCGAGCAAAAGCGTACATCGGTGAGGCAACCTTGGAGGCAGCTTCCGAGAGTCTGAATGGCACTACTGCTACCTCCTTTACAGTTTCGGTGTTAAGCCCGTTGCGAGTCTTGTGGGTCCCAAGTGGGTCCCTTCACTTTGATCGAATACGCATCAGATGATGTCGTTCATCCACCAAGCCAAATACGTAGCAGAAACAGCAACACCCTATGACGAAAGCTCATAACGCGTAACACAAACCATCTCTCTACACACCTGAGGCTCCCTACCTAGACCGAATTATATCACCTTCCGGACTGTGTCCGCATTGGCATTCTGCTTAGCGAAAGACGTCACAATCGGGGAGGTGCAAGAACTCAAGTAAAATCTGGAGCGGGCGACACTGATATCTAATTCTATAAGAGAATGCCTGGAATACATAGGATAGTAAGAGAAAGGCACTTTGAGTTATACGCTAAAGGATGGGGGAATGAGAGAGGGGAGGTAAGCAGCTGGTAAGGGAGGCTCCTTTCTTAGTGATTTTCCAATTCCTATTGGTCATAGACGACACCTGGAATCAAGAAAGTGGCCGTCAAAATGAGGCGGAATACTCGGGTGGAGAATTAGAGACGCAGGATGAGGACTCGGAGACCCCTCAAGTACTGTACAACTGGAATTTCATACCTTCCAAACGGATATTAGCTGGCAGATTTTGTAGAGTTCGATGCCACCAGAATCTCATGTGTGTTCAGGCATTCGATCTTCAGCATAAAATTTATCAATCTCCTATTAATCGTACTCAGTAGAGGAGTAGACAAGCATCCAGAGCTTCGCTTTTGACCACCATATAGCCGTATATTCAGGCAGCAACAGCAAGCGGTGACAAGGCGGATGGCTCCCATTCCTTACCCCGAAAGGCCTACGACGAGTGTCAGCAGCCTGTACAATCGTCGTGGCACCAGAGAGAAAGTCACTCACAAAGATTAGATTCGGCGTCGGAGTTCGGTTTTATTATCTCTGACTAGAGTTGGTCAGGTGATAATAACCCCATGGAACAAACTGGGCTTTCGACTCTGCGGGGTCCCTGGTATAAGGAAGAGCTCTCGCTCGACCATATCATCCCTACCCTTTCCTCCCCACCCCCAACAACAGACACATCTCCAGCTCATCCTCTCCAAGTATGAACTCGCCAACGAACTTCCAAGGCCCCTCCCACAACTCAGAGCCTCAGAAAAGAGGTCTTGCAGCCATGGCTCATGCAGGAGCAGGTCTGTACTCGCCACAGCGCGTTCTTCATCGTCATCGTCGCTCACGGCGTTGGTAACAGCCTTCACAGCAGCAACAAGCATCCGTGGTCACACACCTCCAATGATGAGGGTGCCAGAGCGAACGAGCATGGAGGCTGAGAGCTTCGGTGCAGATCCACCTAGGCACACTCGCCCACTATACTGGTCCATCCCACTCCCCGACGACGACGACCTCTACAGCAGCGCTGGACCATCATACAGCGTCTCCCCCCACCCTAATACCGTTTCCCAAGCCACTGGCGCTAGCCTCGCTGTTGGGAACGCCTGGACGCCGTCGCCACAATATCCCTCAGGCCATTTCCTAATTAGGCAAGAGCCTGGTCATGCACTCCAGAGAGCAAATGAAGCCCATCCCTCAACAGCTGGTGCTGTATACGCTGAGATACACGTAGCGCTGGCTCCATACATTGGTGCACATGACCATGACCGGAATAGGAGGGGAGGATATGGGTACACGGCGACACGCATGGGGTTGCTTGAACCAGCGACGAATCCGCCCGTGCAACACTTGACGGTCGTGTCAGTGGCCGGCGGCTTTACAGTGGAGGTCCCTGGGAGGTTGGCAGAGGAGGGCTACTATGCTGTCCTTGTCAGCCATGTTCTTGACGCCATCGAAACACTGAAAGACCAAGTGGGTAGGCGGGTAATCAGTGGAGGGCAGAGTCTCCTTCTTCGAGGGAGTGACAGTTATGGGCAGCCAGGGCTACACATTGAACGTCACTTCAGTGGAATGGCTGGGATTATGGTCGTTGCGGTCTCTTGACTGTGATGGGAAGAAATGGCGAGAGCCACAGAGCTTAAGCCTTCAAGGCGATACAGCATGGAAGCATAGCCAGCGGAGACAGCTAAGAAAGGCATGCTTATGAGGGTGGGGTATGTTGGCCATAGCAAGGTACTCACCTGACGAAGACCAGTTGCCCATCCCTAACCAGTGACTCGATGGCTCCCAGCCACTGCTATGAGTCAAAAAATCGTCGGAGTTCTTGGGTTTACGTAGAATATCTGGAGTTTGCCAGTATTCAATGACCGTAGAGTTCTTCTATGTATAAACATAGCATCGGAAGGAGCGAATATACATGATAACAAGAGAGGTGATGATGGTTAGCGACAGACGAGCAACAGCCCTGCAGACTGCAGTGCCATCCGACTCCGATTCTCCAAATGCCCTCAGATCAAGCAGCAACAAACAAACCGAACGCGCTGTTATTGTTATTGTTGTTATTGTTGTGCCGCTCACGGTCCTAAACAGAAACAGCGGGGTCCGTGCTACACGAATCAAACTACCTAGATATCCATGAACGATACAAATACCTAGCTATAGTCATCCTTCGCATCCACGTGCGATCATGCAACATTGCCGTTGTGATGACTCTTACGAGCGGTCTCTCGGATTTATGCACTACGCGATATACATTGGTTTGGATTTATACACCTGATACATCAGATACACCAAACTAGCCACTCTTGGTAGCTGTTTCGATTGAGCCAGGACAGCATCTAAGGCCGCCACGCTGCCACCTCTTAACTCCAGGCTCAGTTGCCGATCAGACGAGGCGATTGTAGCGAACAATTCCTCCCTTCTCTCCACGAGGGAGTTGTCAGCCTGGCATACAAGCAAGGCGTGGCACTCGTCCTCTACTGCACCTAAGCACAGACGGCACAGCCTCCTCTCTCTAGGCACGTGATGGCGCAGCCTCCTTGCCTGTTCGACAGCCAAACAGTGGTCCGCCAACAAGAACTTCGTCAACGCCTTCCTGTGTCGAGGGTCAGGCAACCGTAAGTATTCCTGGACCTTACGAGACTCCATCACGCCTTGACGCCTCCTCAGCACCAGCTTCCTACAGTTATCATGCATCTCTTGCACCCAACCCGACGCCGCTTGTTGAACCTCCGCCACCACCACATCGAGGTCACGAAGGGAACCTTCTGCGTCGAACAACTGTACCGCTACCTGCCGGCATGACGCCTCAAGCTCATGAGCCCACCCCATCTCAGCTGCTGTCCGCAGCGCAATGGAATCCTCGAAAGCCGCCTTAGCAAGCCTATCCTGGCCCAACCTCTTCAGGTAGTCGGCGTACTTGAGTGCGAGGGTCAACCGCCGGTACTTGACCGGCATCAGCCCCATTTCAGTATACAACACATGAGCTGGAGCCTTTGCCGACAGGCCAAGCACCCTTCTAGCGTACGTTCGCAACACCTCGTCGAACTTCTGGAGTTGGGCACCATTCGCGTCCACCGCCACGTCGCATCCCAAAATGATGTATGAGTCAACTCTGGAGTTGTAGATGGTACGAGCATCTGCTGGAGGCAGGGAGCCACACATTGACCCAGAACTCAGCGTTGATCCAGCCGCTGCCACCGCCTTCTTGTGCATCGATTCGTAATGGCCAGCAAACATGCCCCGCCTTGCTTCGCTCCCAAACTGGACCCCGACATACTTGTACGTGGACACAAACTCGAGAGGTTTACCCTCCAGTACAACCTCTGTGACTGCCAATGGCTGCTTTGCCAGCACCATCACCTTTGTCTTGCCCACATTTATCTCCATCTGGTTCTCCTCGCACCAGCTCGCGACATCGTCCAGCTTCTTCTGCAGGGAACTCAGGTCTGTTGAGAACAAGACGAGGTCGTCTGCCTGCTCCAAATGGCACACCGGTACGCCATTCAGGACAATGTCCCCTGATGACAACGTAACGGCAAGGTCGGAGAAGAAGACGTTCCAGAAGCCCGGCGACGAATTATCACCCGTCAACAACCCTATGAAGGACTTGAAGGCCGGAGACAGCTCTTTTGCGTGTCATACAGCGTAATCCATTTTGCGGTAGAGCATGCGCATCCAGTCGAAGAATTGGCCTCCCACCCCCTTGGAATACAGCTTTGACCACAAGATATCCAGATTGGTGGATGGAAAAGCGTTCTTCAAGTCCACAAAGGCAACATACAGCGACTTGTTCATTTGCTTTGCACGATCAATCGCGCAACGCAATATGTACGTGTTGTTGTTCGTCCGGAATTGTGGTCGGTACCCATTTTGTGTTGGAGGTAGTACCCCATTCGCCTCGGCCCAAGCTCGGAGTCTCTTGTCGAAGATCATTGTCAACACTTTGAGGAGGCAAGATTCAAGGCCAATGACTCGATAGCTCTCAGGGTCTTCACGGTCCTTCCCCGGCTTTGGAATCCCCACGAGTACGGTGTTCAACCACGCTGCAGGGATTTCACACTTTTCAAGACAGTGATTGGCCAGTGCTACCATCTCTGTGGCCGGGATCCTGAGTATGTCACTCATCTTGACTCCGTCCAGTCTGATTGCTGAACCCTCTCCCGCTCTTTCACGTAGCTTCTTCTTTGCCCAAAGGATCTCCTCAGCTGTAACTGCTGCTGTGAAGAACTGCTCTGCAGAACCGTCAGCTGTCCTGTCAGGCATTGCAGCAGTGACAGCGATGGCTTCGTCCAGGCGCTTCGACCTTGGCTTGTTTGGCTTGGGGTTCAGCCTGCGTTTGAAGACATCAAATAGGTCTGGGTTGGACACATAGGTGGGCCTTCTCTTTGGATCCGTCCACGAGCGGTATAGGTTCCAGTACTGACGCGGAGTCCGACATGCTCGCAGGGCCTGCAGATTTGCATACTTCGAGCGTTTCTCCCTCAGGCGGCCCCTGTGCGCGTGCGCCTGCCTATCGACATGGTTGACATCAAACTCGTGCGTGGATACCTTGGCACGTTGGCCTCCTGCCAATTTCTCTGGTAACGAGGTAGTGACCTTCTTCCCTGGCAGATCCACTCCGTTCACAGTAGGCTCGCGTGGTGCATAGACCACCACCATCCGTGGAACTTCTCCATGTCCAGACCGCTTCGCCAGCTCCTTTGCAGCGTCCATGTGACCATTCTTCCCTTTCGAAGACACCCAGCGAAACTCAACACCCGCTGCACGATGGGCAAGCCACCCCGAGGCATATCGCACTGCGTCACCCAATGGGCCTCTCCACCCACTCTCGGCAGATTTCGCAGCCCAATAGACGAGGGACCTGATAGCGACTTGCGATGAGGTGTAGACTATCAGAGGAGTCTTACAATCTGCTCTTGCGATTGCGTTGCCTATTCCCATCAAGACTGCTGCAGTGTCGCTAGCATGACCCACGACTTCCCACACGGAGTTATCTGCAGAACCTCTGCCATGGTATGTGCTCGCTACCGTCTTTCGTGGTTGGCCAGCCATCCTAATCTGTGTTGCAGTGACATAAACAGATTTTGCGACACCATCAGCTCTCCTGGGACCATACATCTCTGCTGTTGCCTCCTCATCGGACCTTGCACTCGCCAGTGTCCTCTCCAGGACTGCATCTGCCTCCACAGGGCCAGTCTCAGCCATCTTCGCCGCCACTAGCAACTCTTTTTGCTCCTCCATTGGTAACAAATGTCTCACGGGTGCTCGTTGACGTGATGTGCCAGAGGTCGTGAAGGAGAGCCTGAGCCGGCTGTGATCAGATATCACAGTTCGGTCAACTTTCAGGCTTCGTAGCAGGACAGATGGGAGGAGCGATGCTGATACTGCAACATAGTCGACTGTTGATCTTCCGTTGTGTGTGTAACATGTAGGGGCGGCTCTTGGGTCTGCATCATATGAAGTCCCGTTGAGCAATAACATATGGTTCGAGTCAAGTGTCCTGAGGAGCCTACGACCCCTCTCTGTGATGATCTCGTCCGTTGATGAGCGAGGGGCTAGTGACTCGTAAGAAGAAGCTTGCAGACTGCCCGTTCTTGCATTGAGGTCTCCCGCCAATATTATGGGTTTGCCAGTCCCTTCACGTAGCAGGTCGAGAGCCGTCTGCAGTTCCCCTTCAGGATCCACCAGCTGCCAATGCCACCATTTCGATGACTCCGGCACCGTATAGACAGCCAGCAAGACAAAATCACCCATATCTAGGGCCACCATGTCGTTGATGTTTGGGAGAGGGATCCGTTTGCATTGTCTGACCCTGTCGGTGTTGACAAGCACAATAACACCCCCCCTGGTTGATCGGAGCATCTCGTTCGGCGGTCGCGAGGAAGAGTACACGTCAAAACCCACAGGTAGGTCAATAGCGTTCTCCTGGCCTTCTGTGATCCATGATTCCACAATCACCACAATTGCATGTTGCTTCAACCATTCAAGGACATCAGGCATAGCGAGCTTGAGTAGCAAATCACCATGTATATTCCATACTGCCAGCGTACAGATTCTGTTACCAGTACATTTTTAACGAAGCTTCTATATGATAAAGTGGCACATAACAATTACCCTCGACGGCCACCTCTACTCTCACGTCGTGCCCTTGGGACCTTCCGACCATCGACAGTTGCTCTTGGCAACGCGGGTTGCGCGTTTAGAGTTTCCATGGCGGGGAACCGATCATCCCTGAACCGAACAGCGGTGTTGGAAGGGCATTGAGAGGGAGGGGACTTGCGGAAAGCATTGAGGAACTTTGCAGCGACCACCCTGGTGGCAAATGTGATCTCGAGGACCCACTCATAACCCTCCGCCTGGCGAGCATCAAGGACATCATCATCAGTGAACCCCTTGAGAGTGCTGACAATATCCTCGGCAAGATCCCAGGGGTCATCCCCCATGAGAACTGGCCCAATGAGCACGACAGCCTCAGCTCGGTTCCTCCTGTCACCTTCCTCTCTGGCCCTCTTGCGAGGAGGCTCAGGAGTCTCCTCCCTGGCCCTTTTACGGTGGGGCTCAGGAGTTTCCTCCCTAGCCCTTTTGCGAGAGGAAGAACTACCAGAAGGGCCCGCTACTGAGGAAGGAGCCGGGGGGGAAGTGGTAGCAGGGGATGTGTAAGAGGGGAGAATGGAGGGAGGAGGGATCCTGGGTAGGGAGGGGACAAGCTCCTGCCTAAGGGTAGACAGGACAGCTTTATGCTCGCGCAGCTCGGCCTGGAGGCCCTCCACCACAGTTGCAAGCGGGTTCGGCCTCCTGTGAAGCGGATCTTCACCAGCAATTTCAGCCCTAAGGTCGCGGATATTCGAGGAGAGGGAGTCGATGGCGGCACGGTTAGCATCGACGCTAGCATACAAGCTCATAAAATCGGCGTTGTTCTTGATCTCGAAGGACTGGCCCGATTGGCCCGTGGTGCGAGCAGCGTCGCGAGCATCAGCAACGAGACGCAGAGCTGTGGAATGGCGGTTGTCGGCGAGGGATCCCGCTGCCTTGACAGAATCCTGGAGTCGGGCGAGGGCTCGGCCAAGAGCCATGTCGTTCTCGAAGAGCTTCCTCCTTTCGTCGACGGAAGTGCGAGCCTGTACGGTGGGCATCTCCAGGCCATACATCTTGCAGACCTTGACCGTCTCCTCGGAGACGGTGACAACAGCACTGGAGGAAGTGTCGTTGGCCCTTCTCCCCTGTCGAGCTTTACCCTTCCCTTTCCCGCTACCGCCAGCAGCAGCATTCAAGGTAGTGGATCGGCTACGAGTGAGGTGAGAGGAGGGGGGCTCAACTGAGATGCTGGAGGGAGGGGGGAGGCTCTGGTGGGGCTCGTTGTCGGTGGTGGCCACGAGAGGTTGGACTTTGTTGAATGCATCAGCGTCAGCATTGGTACCGTGGTTGATTCTGCATACCATCTTGGGACTCGAGATCATCCACCTCCTGTGTCTGCTCGAAGTCGTCATCTGAGCGATCAGTGATAGAGATTTCATCCTCGTCGCGATAGTCGACCTTGTCGTCGGAGCGTACAGAGTCGTTGTAAGCGGTCATGCTGGGAGCAAAACGATCTTGTTGTTCACGGTGTGAAGTCGCGAGAGCGAGGCGGGTGGTTATTACGACCAGAAATTCAGTCCATAGCACCTTTTATGCCCCTCAGCGTCGAAAACTTCGACCTCCATGACGTCTGGAGGCGGGCAAACGTGTTCAGGCGCTGGGCACCTAATGGTTTAGGCAGACCTGTCTGCGTTGCCATTGGCCAGCCCTGCGGCACGGAATTACCCGACATGCCGATTATGACTCCTACCTCCCGCCATCCGGTGACGGTGTCATTCGAGATCAGTCATCGGGCCGATGACATCGAGCGATGCCGCCACTCAGCAAATGTAGGTGCCCCGCCATCCCTGGCAGGGCTTGTACCATGGCCAGAGCCCTGCATCGCTAGTACATTTAATATGTCGTATATTTTGTATGAGTAGTTTAGGAGGCACCCATATACGCCCCAGCTACATGCTTGCGTACTTTGTGCTGGCAAGTCTGACGGCACTGTCAATGTACACTCACAGCGTCATCCAGCGTCCTGCTCGTCCATCCATCGAAAGGAGCTTTCCAAGACCACTCCCACCTCCTCGATAAGCACTGCACAACCATTCTACGCATCTTCACCAACTTTGGTGGCTTGCGGAAGGTTCAGCCAAAATCGATGGTGGTGGTAGCTTTCTGCTAAACCAAACGCGTTCACGTCAATTTTCTCATCAATTGCAACTGACGGCGACCTTGCTTGTCAAGATTCTCTCGAGCGCTAGCCCAGATTGCCCGGGTGGAAACACAAGATGCAGGGAAACATTTGTTGAGCGAAAATATGATTATATAATTTTCTAAATATTCCTTTTTTTAGAACCGTTTTTCGAGCCCAAAAATCTCGCACTAAATGTAGGAAAAACGTGGTATTTTAACATTCAAAATATGTTTGGATTACGTTAATAATATGTTATAATAAATGCATAATTTTTAATTCATTTGCGAAACATTATATTTCCGCATTCGGATCCAAAAAATGATTCGAAAACGTTTGACTGATTCAGGAAATTCTATGAGTTTTTCAGCCTCAAAGATGGTTCAAAAATTGTTCAAGATATCTTAGATGATTTCGAAGTTTTGTTGACCTGAGAAATGGTAAGAAAATGATCGTAAAATGCTTCAAAAATGCTTCAAAAAATGTGACACGGGCGTCACCATTTTTAGAGCATTTCCGAAGGATAAGTTCCATTAAAAAAGCTTTCATAAAACGGAATAACCTTTCAGCATCATAATAGAGCTTTTGAAGCGTATGTTGACTCAAAAAATGCTTCTATAAATCTACTATTAGTTGACTCAAAAAATGTTTGGCGGCCAATCAGGCGCGCAAGCATGCAGTCGCGAGCATAGGTTGAGTTCATCCGTGCATCACCCCACCCCCCTGCGTCCATATCTGTGATACAGACACCTATTAACGGCCGGATCTGGGAGCAAGAGTCGAAGCTCTTGAGGTGGAAAAGGGGAACACTGCGTAGAATCCATGGCCAGTCACTCGCGTCAAGTTGACCGGACCGGCCCGGATATAGGCGATAACCAGGCACTCGCGCATCATCAGAGTTGCACTGCCACGATCTCCTAAGGATTGGACGACGACTGTTTTCCAAATTTCAGGAAATTGCGGAGAAAAATTCCCTTGCAAGTCGGGAGGATGCCGAGGTGAACCATTTCCACGAAATCTCTCGGAATATTCTGAATCCTTTGGATTACACATTAATCCTTCGCACTACCATAGAATGTACGTACACGAGTCCTTTGTACTTCACGGACTCCGAGTCGGATTGCTGTTGAAATGCAAGACAATGCTTTAAAATGCAAGAGATTGCCGCGTAGAAATTTGACCAGATCGGGAGGAATCTATGGAAATACACCAAAATATGTCAGATTTCCGAAGAATGTACGCGATCGCCGAATCAGGCTTGAGGGAATGAGGCATATAACTTGGAATACCACGCATTTTCGCAGATTTCATCAGAATGAACCGAAATGCTAGATCAGAGTATGACTAAATACTGGATAATACGTTGAATTACCGCGTATTCCTGGCAGATTGCACCTGTAATACCGCAGTTTACCTAGATCATGCCCAAATCCACTGAAATACGGCAGATTACGCGGTCAGAATCAACCAAAATCATGCACTAAGAAACAGCGCATTTTCACGAATTGGGGATTACACCAGAATCAATCAAATTTGAGCACAGAAATGCCGCGTATTCTTCGTGGATTGCACCCAAATCCACTGAAATACTGTGTATTACGCCTGACTAGATCTAAACCCTGGGGTATGTCGTTGTATTCCCGCATTAATAGATCATATCGTACCCGAATTTGCTCCCATGGCCAGTGATCTGCCTGAACACGTGGTACCCCGTTATATTCCCAAATCCATGCACAGCAGTCTCACGCGGTATTCTGCGGTATCTCATTGTCTTCCCTATGATTCGGTATCCATCTGAGAAAGCTGAAATGCACACTGAGATATCGCGGATTGCACCAGAATCACCCGAAATGCTAGATAATTAACTGAAATCCCAGGTATTCTCCGTAGAGTTGCACCCAAATCCACCAGAATACGTCAAAAAGCAGATTGGGACTCACGGGATCACCCGAATCTGCCTCCATGGCCGACACCTGCTTGAACAATTTGTCGTATTTCGTTGTATTCTCGCATCTGTCCAGTGATCTTGCTTATTAAGCAGCATTCTATGGCATTGCATTGTACTCCGTTGTATTCCTGAAGTTGAACCGACCTCGGCATTGACATGGCCATGGACGATGATGTATTGTTCAGACGTCCTTGAAGGCAACCATCAACCACTTTGGATTCGGTTGCAAAGGACGCGACGCGTTTCTGTGTCACGTGTCATCAACCGTTCTGGCCGAACGGCGAATCAAGCCAAGTCGTCTGTCGCCACGGTTGTCCCATCCGCTTTGGCCATGCCTGGTCCACGAAAGGGCAAAGCCGCGTCACTGTCCAGCAGGGGCTGAGTGCCGTCGCTACCATTCGAGTAGACAACCCTCCCTCTGTGGTTCTCGGCCATTCAAGTTTTTCATAGTGGGATTCCAATCCAACGACCCACCACGGTTGTCCGTCCCCTTCGACCATGCCTAGGTGTTGCCCCCACCATATATATCACCATATCAGGCTTCTCCTTCTGGGCCTCTCTGCTTGCTCTGAGGATCTCCCTTGGTCCCTCTTGGTCTCAACTTCAGTGCCTCCTAAGCTTGTCTCCGTCGCTGCATCGGGAGAAGGGGGATCGCGCCCTGGTGAGCCAACCTTTGTCGCTGCGCTTCCCCATTCTCATGCAATTTTTTTGCCCAGTAGACCATGATCCAGCAATACGGCAACAATCATGGCCACGATCGAAGCAGAGATCTGTGGCCCGCTTTGCCCAAATACGCGAGGGCGTATATAATCTCCCTTCCTCCCCTCCTCACTCATCGCCTATAAGCCCTTGTACATCCACCAACCCGCCTCCTCACTCTTACTACCATGACCACACCTCAGCAAATCAAAATAGAGGCGGTCGACGATGATTTTGTTCTTGTATCAACCGCCAGCCTGTCCACGGTCACTGCTGACCAGACCAACGACGCCTTGGTCTTAGAACTGGAGAAATTGAAGGATTTCTGTGAAGAAGCTTGCGAGGTAAGCCTACAAGACTGTGTTGCATTGTTCAATAACAAATAAAGCTTCCGTCAATAGGAGATTCAAGATCTGCGAGCCCGCATCCGAGAGAAGGACAGCGTTCAAGACTTACTCTGCTATCTCATTCGACGAAGTGAAAAGCCTTCTGGCACTGGTTCTGGTGAGCTCTATGCCCTAAATGCAGTCTTTCCCTTACCGAAAGTGTCCAAGGTATGCCCCAATGCAGTGATAACAAGAACTGAAGGGACGGATGTGGGGAGACGAACTTGGGGCCAGAATCAAATAGAGCATAAAAGGATCATAGTTGGATGATTGTGATTAATGTAGCGGTATAATGTGTATACATGGTTTATCAATGTCATCAAGTTCTCGATGAAGAACTGCAAAATGAGATAGAATGAGATCAACTGGGAGTATCAACCGACCAGATGAAGTGGTATGGAAGAGCCGCCCTCCGAGTGGAGGGTATGCGCGGTACGGATCGAGATGGGTGGATTCCGTGGCTAGAGGTTCGAAGACGTCAAGCACAAAGAAGGTCTGGTAGGTCTCCAAGTGGCCTTGATGCCGTCTGCCCGAACGTAGAGAGAAGATCTTCAAAATTTGACCGGCACTCCATTCTTTCGCGTGTAATGCCTGCTGAAAGGTGACCATGCTGTTATATTGCTCCCAGCGACTCTTCTTTGAACCTGCAGTCGCCTCGTACCGGCGACCAGCCAATTTGATATGTGAGCGAAGGAGTACCTTTCGCTGTGCCTGTTCACCTTGACGGTAAGGGTATGTGGTCTCGAAATGTTGAAGCAACATGCGATAATCTTCCAAAGACAGAAGGGTCTCCCTAGACGCATCCCAAGTCACGATATCATCAATCTTTCGAAAATCTTCGTCCAATGCAAGAGCATTTGAGCTGCTTAGTTTACCCTGGATGTCTTGGCTGAATGTGTTGGTGAATACTGGTATAAGGTCGTGAACAGCAGGTGGCAATGACTGTTGGTGCATGATAACATGTAGGTGCTGGATATTTGCGAACCTCCGAAGAATTGTTTGCTCCATTTCACCTGCACATACATCATGTATCAGTAACAAAGAAATAAGCTACAGACCGATAACAAACCAAACCGGTGGTTTGTTGGCACCCGTTGTAACCGGCCATTGGCGCGCTCAAACGGAAAGCATCTCCAACTATGTGTTGGCCCGTAATCAAGCAGCATCCGACCAAGGTGGAGAGAGAGATGCTGATACGGTGTAATTGCAGTCCCGGGGTATATTTCGAGCAACGTTTCCAGGTAACGATGCATATGATATTCGTATGATTGAACCTGGGACACCGTCATGACCCTATCAGTGGCATGACTTATGGCAGTCACAAGATGCATGAAGTTCTCAAGCATTTGTTTCTCTCGACTGCCATCGGGCTTGTCTCCCCAAAGCCTAATCAACGTGATGGGGAGGTGTACCATGCAAAAAGCTCGCCATTGCCCAGCGTTGAATTTTCCCCAGCGTGCCTCACCAGGATGAGGTGGGGCTGTGGCAAACCAAGAAGGTGTGCCAAGTTGTTTCATATCATTTCGGACCTCTTTGAGTGTGTTGCGACCCAAGACAGCCGTAAGTTTCCCTGATTTGGAATTGGAAGCACCTGCTGGAATTAGCTTGTAATTTTTGTCGAGAATGCCATCGATACGGCGCTGAGCGAAAATAGATCAGGAATGTCTTATAAATCAGTAAATCCAGAGGTATGCACACCTGGTTGTTGATTTGAACAGCGAGGTCAGTCTTGTTCATTGCTTCAAAGTCGTCTTTTGACTGGTCCTGCCAGATAAGGGTGGCCAAAAAGACAAGGGTACACTTTAGCTGAGAGGCGAGTGCTGACTTCGAAGCAGTTTCGTAAAGCTGTATAACGGCATCGACGCTCAATAGACCGCTATCAGTTACATCTTGAGTAAAATTGCTATGGCGGACTTGCGGCGATGCGTGACTAGTGGAACTACTGAGTTGAATGGGCCAGTTTTGCTTTGTTCTCTGATTTCGTTTCAGTAATGCACAAAGAGATAGGATCGGTAGCTACAAACCAATGATTTCAAATATTGAACTAAAGGATCTTTCTTCCTACCTCCGAAGGGAAGCCCAGCATCGCGGCACAGGTGTTTTAGGGCACGCATGGGTAAGGACTCCACCTCTCGGTCTGTCCCGTTTCTGAGTATTCCAGTGGCGTGTATTGCCTCAGCCTCTGAGAGCGATTTGACTTTTGACGTTGAAAGTGGATCGCCGTCTTCTAGTTTGATGTCCATGCCCCATACTTCACGGCAGTGATGAGGTAGCATGCGGAGAAAAAAACAATGCATTGTGTCTATCAGGGTGGCCTGAACCGAGTTCCAGTATGGGAGTTCCATGAGGACTGACCATCGCAAGCCGCTCTTGTTGTACACATCTTCGCGATCTTCCTCAGTAGGAGCATCCTGCCACTCTCGAGCTGCCATACAATGTTCTTGGTACGTCCGGAGCGGCCAATTTCGGAAATCAAGATTGCGCGCTTCATCATATTTCAATTTGCAAAGATGGCAAAAGAATGTATGTGAATGTTGTGCGAATCCAGCTACCTGTCGAGCTGCCAGCAGGTCACAGACCAAGATGAACAAGGCTGCTCGAACAAGGCGCCCATACACGTGTGAAATTGTACACTGGATGTATATACCCTCGACCCACAGCACCTTGAGTGCTTGGACTACCGGAGCCAGTACGTGGTTCATCTGGTGTCGGGAGGGTTCATGAGGTCCAGGGATGACGCCTACGAGGCACATGTTGTCGATATCATATCGAAGCGCTGGAGGTAGATTCAGGCAGACAAGATAGATGGCGCCAACAGTGACTTTCTTGCCTGCAAGAAGGTTCCCGTAGGGGTTCAAGCCATCCTGATTCAGACATAAGACTAAGCGACCCTCAGTCCCTTGTTGCTGAATGAAAGGCTGACCATCAGGGCCTTGGAAGCGGCGAAGTGCTGGAGCATCCCAGATATCAAACATCTCGTGATCTGCCGAAAGGTTGGACTCTGCAGGCTCAAATGAGCGGTCTAAAAATTGCTCCAAATCTGGTCGATTGTATAGGGTACCGATCCATTCCTTGATGTCACGGAAAAGCATTTCTCGTGATGGTTTCCACACATCCTTGACTGTGTAAGGGTTATCGGGATCCTTGACACGATAAAGGTTACGAAGTGTTCGCTTGCATGGATCTTTATTTGGTGAATCCCGATTGGTGCACGTCTCAGGATACGATTCCCCATTTTGGGGGTCAATGCGATAAAGACAAAAGCATCGGGGACAGCAGACAAACACGTCAACTTTAGGGTCCATAGCCATAGTCTTCATCACTGTCCGTAGATCGATGGGAATGTGGGTGGATGCAGAGGATTGAGGTCCGGGATGCGAGGAGGTATCTTGAGAGGTGACTTGTCCCTTAACAAGGGAGACTAGCAGTCGGCTGGCGTGGAGGACAAAATTGCACTGTTCGATACTCACTCCGCAGAGGAGGTGGAGAATACAGCCCAGAATATAGATTGTAAGAAGTGCTGGGTCATGATTCTTGAATCTGGTGGGATCCACTAAGGATTACCATAAGTGACATGCGAATTTGACTCGTAGACATTGGCACGTACACACAGAAACAACAATCTTTCCTTGAGATTCTTGCAACCGCTGAGCCTGGAGCTCCCACTCGTTTTTTAAGATGGCTTCGATCTGGCCTAGTCGAACGGTGATATCATGCAGAAGAGCTGCTAAGCGAAGAACCAGGGCCTCTGCGCATACTGGCTGATATCGGCAAAGGGCAGCTCGGTGGCCTTCGAGTAGCGTGGTGTACCCAATGATGCCACCATTTGAGGGGGTTTTCTCGTGGAGTGTTAACTGTTTCCGTGATTTAAGCGTTATATGAGGAGCCTGAGGAGGGTTGGAAAATATGAGGGTACCGGGGCGATAATGGTTTGCGACCGATAGTTGAGCAAGCTGAGTCTCGACCTGGAATAAAAGGTCCTCAAGCGAAGCAGCCTCTGCCTTGCTGGGAGTAGAAGATTCTGTGCTGGAAGTTTTCTCTTTGACGCCTTGCTGCGTATTGTCCGAGAAAGCAACCTCCACACCTGAGTTTTCGCCTTCAGATGAATCAGATTGCACTGGTAGTGCATGTCCCCTTTCTTGCCGGCGATGTCCTTTCTTCTCGTGTTCGCTGACTCTTCTTCCTCTGGTAGGCTCTCCTGGCAGACGGTTTGGTAGTTTGTGCTGGATGCATTGCATACATTCGCACACGGGCATGATGGTTATACACCACGTTCTGAATGTGTGGCTGTACACGCAGGCTGTACAAGCAGCCAGTGTACATGCGCAATCAGCAAGTGCAGTCAACGGATTCTGGTAACATTTCATACCGTACACATTATCTATAGCTACCAATACAAGAACATGCGACATAGCCTACTAAGGTTGTAAAGTTCCATGGATCCCTATATGCTTAATGCACGTTGAATTTCCACCCATATTATCCAGAAACTCAATAATTACAACATCGGTTGGGGGCGAGTCGAAAGGGTTTCTTACAAAAAAGCGCTGGAGACTCCCTCCGTTGGCCTGGTATTGAAGCTCCAGGAGGGGTATGAACCAATCCTCACGGTGGATGATTGAGGGTACCTGCCCTTTCTGCAAAAATGTCGACGCAGATGGGGCAAGGCCAGAGAACCAGGCATGAGGAATCGTACCATTGCCGCGGGCCCACACTACAATGTCCTTTGGAGCCTTGAGTTGCTCATCAGGAGCCAGAAGTCGAGCGGGAGAATGAAGGACAGTGATTTCGTTGACATGCAGTACTTTTGGCAAATGGATCGCGAGGAATCCATGAGAGCCCGGAAATTCCCAGGGGCGATTCTGCTCTAGACTGTCCCAGCTGATAACACTATCGGGAAGCGTCACAGATTCGTCATACTTATCTTTTCTTGTAAAGATGAAACGAAGCCAGGACGTCCAGTGTAGGGGTGGAAGACCAACGGTGTTAGACGTGAATTCGGGGATGATCTTTGCCCTCAAAGCAAAGTTTTCCAGGGGTAAAGGAGGTGATATGGGTATGGGTATCTCCATAGGTGATAGCGTAGCCGCTATGTTGGACTGTTCAGTGGCATATATCTTTCTGAAGATTTGAGAGGCAGACTCGAAGTTGTTCGCATGGTCGGAATAGGAGAAACCTATGTAGACAGCTGTAGCCACTACTAGAAAATAGAATGTGTTAGCCAACATTTTGCTAGAAAGATGCTATAGAGAGGATCAGCCTTTCTTTGAGCGTGTTAGTTTGATTCGACAACAAAGGATTTCTCACCATCGGCCGGCGAGGATGCCTTACTCGAGGCTGTTTGCATACGACATATGGTTTTGCGCTGTTCACCACTCTTGGCGATTGAATGTTTTCGAAGCGACTTGTAGCAAAGCGGTCGATGGGCATGGTGGTCCTTGATCAAATCGAACCCCAAACTAGCGCGTTGCGCGCTCTTGTAACGACCACGTGGTATACCATCAATGTCCTGACGCTTTCAAGTTGTCCTGAACTGGCATTGGCAGCAAAGGTCAAGAATTTGCCCATACTCCTCTCCTGCTGCAATGGACCTCTCCAGAAGGCTCGAGTACATCCCAAGTGCGACATTTCTGCATGGCAACACCTCTGTGCGACACATGGCATTTTCGCCCGATGGTATGCATCTTGCTTGTGTCGTCCGGGACACAATTACCATTTGGAATACACATCAAAGCTTTATGGTCAAGAGCTGCCATATCCGAGGCAAGGGGGAGGGGGTTTATATTGCATGGGCAGGCATTGATCTACATGTCACCTTCTCGTCTGGTTGGCTGGTATCTTTCCGGATCAGCTTGGAGGTTTGCTCGCCGAGGATCCATTCGACCTGACCAAGCTCACCTCATTTGTAGGAGATACTCGTTAATACACCTCACTACTGTAGTAAGATGGACACTGCTGCACTTTCGCCCACAGCCCTCTGGCTAGTGACCCACTATCATGGTATGCTAACCATATGGTGCCGCCCATCCAGAGATAACACCCAGGTTAGCCATTCATTTTCCAACGTCAATCGGTAGGAGCTAACGTAGGCCCAGTGGTCATTCTTCAAGCGCATCAATATTGAACCAAGCAATAGCACCCAAGTACTCGCTGTCTTCTGGCTTGGGGATACTAGTAGCAGTGCCCCAGGTCTGTTGGTCATCACTCCAAGGCAAATACTGTACGTTCTACAATCTGCACCTGCTGCTCATGAATTATACAAAGGCAACAGGGAATTGAATATTGAAACGACTGCGTCAATCGTATTGCTGATAGCGAAGACAGAAATGTGACTTAGTAACATGTTGGCGGCATGGTTATCTGACTGACGTTACATTTTGGAGTTCCTCTGCCTTTTTGTCTCCAGAATGTACTCGGCTGGCCATCCTTTCTGCGACAGGAGCCGAAGTCTACAGCATCAACCCATTTGCCTGTATTTCACAGATAGGAAAGTCCTTTGACTGTTCGCCATCGACTATCTCGCTGGCTCACGATTCACGCGCCATCATGACCATCGACTCCTCCGGACAAGCTGCCCGACTCTATGCGCTCAAAGGGACCATCCTGACGATCTTTTGTATTGATGGTATGTATGACGCTGCCTCTACTAAAACTGTTGACACCTCTCTGACGTTGTCATGAGATCGAGACGGGTCCTCCTTTACGTCCTTAGCGGTATGTATTCCATGACACTGTGGTCAAGTACTGCACTGATCTAATCGATTCTCCCCTTTACTTGTCACCCAATTGAACCTATAGACTGCCTATGACCAGCATGCGGATACATTCTGGGTTGCTGCTGGTACAGCGGAAAGAATTCAGATCTGGAAGACTTCAGCCTGCCATAGCACTGCGAGTGAGTCGGGTAGTAATTCTTCAAAGAACCCAACTGAAATCAACTTCCAGAGTTGGCGTTTAGGCGTCCATTACAATTGTTCACCATTATCATGGCTACACTAGGAATATCGTTTGCCCTGTGGTGGGCTGCACTAATTTAAGAAACATGAGGAATGAACTTGGGAATGAATACTTGTGACTTGTACATGTACGATATACAAATGAAAGTAAAAGAACATGTCGTACAAATGCCAATGATACTTCTAAGGACGAGGAGGGAGGCTTGGATCATTGTCTTTCAGTGGAGGTGTATCCTTGGAGGTTATATGTTCATGTCGCTGGACAATACTAGATAAAAGTGGTTAGATCCTAAACCCTACATCGGACCATGGATTATCACTCACCGTTGAATGTCTACCGACAATGTCAGGTCAAGTGCAGGTGCAGCTTTCAGCTGAGTGCGGTCTATGGCGCTAAGCTTTTTAAGCCATTTCTCGTCGTAGAAGTTGACAGGTAAGCCTTTTGGCCACCTAGAATCAGCACGCGGCCGATTGACGGCACGGATCCTAGGACGAGGGAAAGCGCCGGGTGTAGCTCGACCATCCGGAGTGAAACGCTTGGAGAGATGAAGAGCATCATGAGCAGCAAACCAGGCGTCTGCAGCCTCACTTCTCCATGCGGGTCGCCGAACAACATATGCCTGCTTCCCTCGACAATGATCGCTCTCATCACCGCTCATGGCATCAACATTCATCGTTTTCCATGTACGGATGAAAGGCTTCATGCTGGGATCATCTCTGTACGTACGGCACGCTTCAGCCCGGCGAAGAAATAACTGTTGGGCGCAGTCAGCATAGAACTTCGGCAACAAAGGAGGAGACGTACACCACGAGTACGAGTAGCTCGAGCCTCAAAACGTTGCTGATCCTTCTTATTCTGTGCTTTTGCAGTTCCAGGGCGCCGACTTGCATCCCAGTCGTGATATTGCTTGTGGAGGGCATAAAGATGCGTTGAAAATGCTTTCCGAATATCGTCATCGGCCGCTTCAACTCCTTCGTTGGCTTTGAAGAATGGAAGAAAAACCTCTGCTGCCCACTTGTTCCATAGACTAGCAATCGAAGTGGTCTTTACATCGAGTCGAAGGCCAGGAATGGTAGGACCGATCTTGAGATTCTTCGTCTCCCCAAACTCCTCGATTTCTTCTAGAGAGGGTAGGTATGCGTCTGTAAGAGGTTCCGTCTTGGTCTTGCCCATGGCGCGCAGCACCAGTTCACGGACAGAGCACTATCAAATGATCAGCATAAGGGTAGGCATGACAGTGAACCACCTTACATGGAGGTTGACCTGTGTTTCTGCCCGATGAGCAACCCTGGGGCCTCTCCTTTCCGCCTTCTTAGACTTCTTCAGTGGTCTTAAATTTCTGGTATCGGAGTCGCTGGAGGATGCAGACAGCGAACGCTGACGAGAGGGTTTTTGTTCCAGGATAGACATCATCAAGATGCCATCACCTTTGGTCAATGGTTGATTCTGCGGAATGTTGAGTATGGTTAACATGTTATGGGGTCGGTTTACGAACCAGGTCTCCTTGTACCAGTTGCCTCCGCACAGAAGCATACAAGGTTCCTTAAGCCCAGACTTTCCTCAGAGAACGAACTGCTTACCAGTGGTGATTTGTTTGAAGATGGCGTGGGTTGAGTGAGACTTTCGCTGATGTTTGCATACGGCCTCCTCATATATTCCACCCATATGCCAGTCCTTCCCGCACCGTTGGAACCTTCGGAATGATCCTCGATGCCCTGTCCCTGCAACATGATGACATCTTCCTCGATAGGCGTGGGTGCCGATAAACTATGCTGGTCGGGACATTGTTCAATACTTGCAGCGTTGACGTAGTCGGCGTCGATATCCATAGGTATAAACTTGAAAGCATCACGTTGTTGACCACTGTCTTGGGCCAGACCAGCATTTTGAGTTGCTCCAAGCAACGAATTGGCAAGGTCAGAGTCTATTGCCATGAGTTCGACAGATATGGGTGATGGAGGAGGAACATGGGGTGTGCAGGCCTGCACGTCGTTCGCAGAAATTTCCGGTGAATCAATGGCCATTTGAAGATCAGTTGTCCAAGGCATAAAGAATGCCGAGTCAATAGGTGCAGGAGGGATAACCAATTCGAATGGTGATGGGGGTCTAGAGGCTGGTGGTAACTCCATATTAACTACACTGGACGACTGGGGATTTGTGGCCCACGGAGGCAACGAGCCAGTTGCTTGATGACCGTGACGGATTGGCGGTGAGTCAAGTGCCAGTGCGAGCGATTGTACGGTGCCAAAATCGATATCCATGAGCTCTGCAGATACTAGGATGGGTGCTGGAGGAGAAACATGGGCTGTGTACGCCTGCGTGTCATTTTCAAGTTCGGATGGATCAGTAGGTATTTGGTGATTGGGCGTCCAATCCATAGTGAATGCCAAGTCAATGGGTGCAGGAAGGTTGACCGTTTCGAACGGGGATGGGGATGTAGTGAATGCCAAGTCAATGGGTGCAGGAAGGTTGACCGTTTCGAACGGGGATGGGGATCCAGAGGCCGGTGGCGGTAACTTGATATCGGGTGAGCTGGGCAGCTGGAGACTTGTGGACAACGGTAAAAGCGAGCCGGTAGCCTGAGGAAACTGGGGAGTTGGTGGTGAATTAATTGCCAGCGAGAGTGATTGAACTGCGTCAAGATCAATATCTGGGGGCTGCCGCGAAGATACAGGTCGAGTTGACTCGAAGTAATGAACAAGTTCCTGATCTATAGCCATTACAGGCGGGTAAGATTGGAGGAGTCGAACTTCATTAATGTCGACGGGTGAAGGATACTGAGCAGCTGGGTCCTGCGGAAATGCGCAACCGGGTTCACCGTTGTCCTCTTGTCCAAGTGCGACTACGCCCCCGCCACCAAAGGATTCCCGTGTCGCGGTGTCATTGTCTGTATCGTCTCCAATCATGTCTTCGCCGTCAGTGATGTACTCTTCATCGACGTTTCGGCCATATTCCAATGTATCAGAGTCTATGCTTCCGTGAAAACTGATATCATCGCCGCCATCGGTGGGTGGGGCAAAGCCGTCCGTTAGAGATTCCATCGAGCTCATGAGAAGAGAAAGAAGGAAATAGAGAGTAAGAAAACGAGGGCCAGGCAATATAAGCGGCGGCTCTGGGCATTTTTGGAAATTGTGGTCATCTCAAGGGCCATTGCGCTTTGTGTTGCCATTGGATTCGAGTCAAAGCAAGGACTATTGATCGCGACCTTGTTCTGCGGTCACCTGACATCAGCAGGGTGAAGCCATGAGGTGATCACTAGGCGCGAGTCGGATATTTGGGCCACTGCACAATTTCGTTATAAGACAGCGATGGGCAGAAGGCGAATATCCACCCTCGCTCTTACGCGTAATACTCCGCTGCTATGTCTCTCAGGGTTACTTTGGTTCTCATAAGCACAGTGGGGGTAATGCTTTTCAGCATGTACCTGGCGTACATGGTTCATACGACAATCTTGGTACCTGTTTGTACTCTCCCAGTGATATCGAGGACAACTTTCTGTGCAGAGATACGCTCGAGCTACGATTTGCTAAAGGTACTTCGGGTTCACTCAAGTAATCTGAGTTCAGACAGCTCACCTAACTTGCCAGCCTAACACTGGTCACACTGTTTTGGACGCGATGAACGGGGTTCTCAAGAGTTATCGTGAGATATACGAGCACACTTTCGACGCCCCGGTAGTTCTTCGCGACATTCAAGATTTTGACCTTGTTGCGAATAACCTGAAGGCGCTTATCGAGCAAAGCAATGTTCCAACTCACCACGAAATCGGAGACCAGCTTGAGATTGTCAGGAAAGATTCCATAGAGGGGGCAGCGTGCTTCCAGGAATACCTCAGCCGTCTCACAACTGGCCTTAGACTGTAGGATCGTCCCCTTCTCAATGATTACAACATACTCAAAATATTGGTATTTACTTTGATTAGGTCCATGATCACCGCACGGCGAACTCTGGCTCAACTTGAACAAGGTGGAACTGAAGCTTCACCGAGTCGATGGAGGCGATTTTGGTGCCGTCTTGGAAGTTGCCCTGAAGATATGAAGTTCGCCATGAAGTCTCTTGACCAGTCTCTTCAATATTTCGAGAATTTCTGCGCCGAGCTCATCCAGATGAATTATGCCACAGCGAGTGCAGTCGAGGTTCTTGATCAGAGTATCAACGATCTTGAATATATTGTTCAGCGGGATTTCGAGCTTGTGGGCCGAGATATTGGCGAGCTTCTCAAGCGCCTGTGGACAAGATTGGGTGGTAACAAGACTAAACTGGCGGATGTAGGGTGCCAAGCAGATGTACTCTTTCGGATCGGGACGCGGGCGAAGAGAATGAAGGAGTTAACGGTACATGCTCGCAGCAATCTCCAGAAGCTGCGTGGAAGGAATGCTGAGCTAAGAATGTATGCTGCTCAGCCCCTTCTTTTGGATGTCAGGGGGAGCAAGGTTGAGATCCTTCGTTCACTCATCGAGGAGTGTGGTAGCTTACATGCAGATGTCAAATCTCTGGGTGATAGCGGCCTGGAGATCGCATCAGAGTCGAACGTTCGTCTCATCGCATCGTAGGATATAGATTATTCCGCTAGTAATTGTTTTTTGCATGCAAATATACCACGAACACCTTCCTCACGATGGCACCTGCAGCTTAATTTCACGACCTACATGCATCATGATCATCCTTGATCGAGAGAAGGCTGCATTGGCGCTGCAAGGCGTGATAGTTCCTCATTTTTAGAAGATTAAGGAATACATCGAGTTCGATTAATATGGCCTATAGTACCGTCGATTAAGCGCATCCTGCTCTCTTCGAGCTCTAGTCACCTCTAAAAGAAATGCATCACCCGTGTTAGTGTATTCTTGGTGCTGCTGATAATAAACTATAACTACAAAATATCCCAAAAAGGAGCAGATCCCGGCTGCAAGGATGAGGCACTTGTAAGAGCGCGGCGAAGTAGTCCAGACAAGTTGGATCTCATACAACCACATCTCAGAAACAGGCCATTGAGAGTATTGCATGTATGTGATTTGCTGAATAAAAGAGAGATCCAGGTACCGAGACAGCATCCACGCCGCGCGGTATAAGCTGCTAGTGGGAAGAATAGTCGGAGTGGCATTTGCTATCTCCAAACTACAAGTTTGCGCTATTGCGCGGATATGGTGGCGCGGCCTAGATTCGGGCGACGGTGGGAGGAATAGGTCTTGGTTGAGATCTGCCAAGAGGAGATCAGGTCCAGGCGCGAGCTTGGTCTCGTCGGCAGTAGTGGTTTGGACCGCGATCGAAGCAGAGGGAAGGCAGGAGGTCTGTACCGCGATCGAAGCAGAGGGAGGGCAGGAGGTCTGCACCGCTGCAGATGTGCGGAAATCCAAAGGATGCAACGATTCCACAGATGGAGGGGTGCCGGATTGGACGGCCATTCGTGAAAGGGTATCGTTAGAGTTGATTTGCTTGAGAATGGAATTTAAGACCGCTTCAACAACACTCTGGTGGGATTTCTGAGCTTCAAAATGGATTTCAAGCTGTGAGCGCAGTCGGTCCATTTGTGTCTCTGAGCAAAGGAAGTTAGAGCTGAGAGTTTGAGATTGAAGAAATAATTTACCAGTGCTTGGAAAGAGATCACCGGAGGCAAATCTTTGCGCAAGTTGTTCTATACGGATAACAGCATCTTTAATCTTGCTTTCGCTGTAGTCGAGGATTTTGTCGAGGGTAATTTCGAAAGAAGTCTAAGTACTCGTGTTTAGCCGCCCGTCGAGGTATAGGCAGCCCTTTTGTTTTGGAAGGCTTACAGTTTCATCCGAAGTTTTCTTGGCTACAGCAGTTGCACGATCAACAACCTGTTTTCCTTGAGTAACTCGCTCGGCGAGGTCGCTAAGCTCCGATCCAAGAACCTGCGCCTCCTTGGCCACTATTGCTGACACGCCATCCAGTCTTGTACCATCATTGCCTTCTGCATGCTGACTGATGGCAGAAAATTCCTGGGGTGTCTCTTAGAAACTCGGCGAAGCTGCGACTGAATGCGTCAAATACCTGCGCGAGAGTACGGAAATTCGATGAGGGAATCTCCATGTTGGTATGCTGCCCGTGGTCGGTAGAGGTAGGCTTTGGAGGCGAAGGCGAAGCATCTGATGTGAGGCGAGTAGTTATCTCAGATTGTGATGAGCTCAATGGCTGACAATGCCGATTAGAGGGGAGAGTACTATCCGACGGTTGGAAAACTCACCATGTTCGGCGTTTCGTCAACTAGCAGCTCAGATATAGTCTCAAGGAAACCAACACAGGCAGGCGGGATGCCCAGAGAGTCTGGTGGGAGTTGTTTAAATATTTCAAGAGACCGCCGCAGTTGTGGTGCCACCCTTGTCCTATAACCGTCCCAGAGATGACGAATCGACTCTGCCTGGAGATTCCAATCAGCTGGTGCATCAGTTAGTCCTCGCAGATAAACAAGAAGCAACGTGAAATCGACCTTCTATGTCAGTATCTTTGTATTGCTCTATATCCAACCTGCTGCGTACATCCTCTAGGCGATTCTCTACCCCCATCCAACGACCCTGAAGTTCACTTTCGAGAATCTGAACGCGATGCTCGAGTTGGCTCTAGCGTTTGGTAGTGAGTAATATGATTAACGCGGTTATAGAGGGCATACATTGCGCTCTTGAAGCTTCAAGCATGCCTTCTCCACCTTTGATGCTGAGGACACAATGGCTTCGAACTCCTCGGACGCCTTGGTGACCAGATCCCTGTATTTGTCAATCGCCTGTCCCACTTCAAATAGTATATTGGTACGGATTGATCGTCGGGTGCTGGTGAACGGTAAAGAGATCTCGGTTGGCGGCTCTGAGGAGAGGTCGGACATTAGGATATGAAAGAAGTGGTGAAAGTCTACATGCTCCTTTGTTCTTCGTAGACAAGGTCATAGCGCAACGTGTGGCCGGGTGGCTGTGTGCGCATTCTTGACCTGAATTGATCGGATTCGAACTAGTACCTGACTAGTACTAAAGACTGGGGGCTCTGAGGGCCAATCTCAATGAATAGTGCTATATTATGTATCAATGATCTATTTGTAGCTCGTTGTTACAGGCCCAACAATGGTTCAAGGGGTTAGGCTGGCAGTCCATCCGTCGCATCTTATTGCTTCAATTTCTCTCGGTGTTCGGCAAGTTGCTCCGTAAGCTTGACCTTGATGTCGTAGGCGCTCGGTAAATCCTCCTTTGAGTCTAGTCGAGCCATGTTAGGCCAACGAAAAGTAATTGAACATTTGAATTCATACCGTGCTATCCTGCTTCCCACCCGGTTTACCCGAGGAGGATGTGGTTTGAGTGAGTGGTCTGATTGATACGTCGATAGAGAGAAAGAAAAGAACGTTTGTGAAACCAAATGACATGAAAACTGGTGCAGACGACTGTCCTCTAGGTGGTAAAGCTGGAGAAAGGGGTTATACATCAGTGGCCGAACGTATAGAAGACAAGGAGAAATCACTGACAAAAAATGCAACACTTCATCCAACCATCATCTCATCGCCATCCATAGGCGACAACCTCATAGGTGAACCAGGCCCATCACCAGCAGCCTCGGCAGCGGCAGCGGCAGCTGTCTCAGTAGCTGCCAAAGAACCAGGCCGCCCTGTTGGTAAGGCCCCAGTCGGTCGAGCATCCCTTCTTGTTCTCAACAAGAACCAAGGCGACTGCTGACCAGGCGGATCAGATGTGGCGGTGTAGCTTCCTGTTGAGTCTGGGCTGTCGACGACCCAACGAACGATGTCGTCTCCGCTCTCCTTCTCGACGACATTGCTGGGGAATATGTCGCTGACGCCCATATATCCTGCTGAGGCTGGGGTGGTGGCTGTTGATGGAGGGTTGACGACCCCGGGGAGGCTGATGCTGGAGCATCCTCTGCTCCTCTTGCAGCTCTCCTCTGCCTTCTCTGCTGCTGCTCCCACTGCCTTCTCATCTCCTCCGACCCAAGCCCGGGATGACGTTCCTGTACCTGCTCCCGACGCCCATGTCGCATAGCGTCAGGACCAGGATTAGGAGGTCGAGCAGCGCGGTCTTGGTACATAATATGGGGTGCACCATTGCGTTCCGCCATCTGTTGCCCAGCTTGCTCTCTGGCTTGTCTCCTTTCGGCTCTTTCTGCATTGGCGTGTGCAGATGATGGAGGAGGTATGAATGCTGGTTGGTTGGTTACATCTGTGGCTGTATGCGTGGGTGTCGTGTTTGGTGCCTGTAGCCGAGTTCCATTGGTGGTGGCATGTCCACGATGATGCTCTCTTGGGTGGTGCTCTCGCATTTGCTGCTGTTGCTGCATCTGCGCCAGTAGCTGTTGCTGGTGCTGGGGGTTGACACCATGGATGGGTCCGTCTTCATCTTTCGTACTACACCAGAATCGGTGTCCCTCACTCCATGCCGTACTCTGGCATTCCTTTCCACAATATTTCGCCTTCCTGCACCTCCTGCATTTGGCGAATTCTCGAGCAAAGTTTCCCACTTTCCGCAGAGCACTGTTGAAGAAAAGATATATTATAAGTATATGATCGTCGTCATGAACTGGAAAGAATATGTACTGTTTGCGCATTGTCTGACACCACCACGTCGGTCGTCCTTTCGGCAAGCATTCCGCATGATAACACCAGCCCACTACTGGATGTCCGTCGGCACTTCTGGAGGAGGGTTCGCAAGCATCTCCGGTTCAGCTGAGCTAGGCTTGAACGTCAACCTTTCCAACCAACGAGAAGACGTTGGTCTGTCTTGGTGGTAGATTGGGCGGGATGGGCGACGTGTTAGTAGGATGAGTTTCCTTCCCACTTCCGCTTGCCACAGCCTTATCCCTCGCACCAGTGAACACCTTGAACAAGTTGGCAGCAGCGCTACCTGCGCTATGACCTTCTCTGGCGTTGACCCATTCCCTCTCCTTGTCCTTCCTCGTTCGACTACCCTGTTGTTGCTGTTGTTGTTGCTGTTGCAGCATTTGCATCCCATAGACGCCAGCTATCTGCTGTTGGCGAGCAATCTCAACAGTAGCAGGGTGGAACGCCTGACGTGGTTTGTAGAATGTCTGACGGACATGAGGGTATTTGCTAAGGTATGCAAGGAGTTGCAAGCCCAGTAGAACGTCGTCGTCGCGGTATGGGTTTGATGAAGAATCGGTACATTGGGAGGCTCGGGTTTGCTGGGAATGGCCTTGGGATTGGGTAGATGGCGCTCCAGGAACAGGTGGCATAGGTGCTGGGTGAGGTGCATCAGGTGAGTTCCCTCAATCACCCTGCATTCTTTCATCCCTCCTTCCACCTGCTGAACGACCTTGTTGTCTCCCAGTCGTAGCAGCGCGTTCTGTACCACCCATGGAAGGTAGTGGGATGACACCAGCACGTGTGATATCTGGGTGTACCGTGGCCTGAGCGTCAACCTGACCACCAGCGCCAATAACGGTGGCTCCTCGCCTACGAATACCAGCTGGAGGGTCATTGAACACAGCAAGTGGGTTGGGACCTCCTGGTTCTTCACCAATGGCACCTGGAGCTCCAGGTGGAGCACCCATTGCAAAGTCGTCGTTGGTTTCCAATGAGACGATACCGTCTTCTCCGGACCCAACAACTCCAACTGCACCATCAATGCCAGGGAGGCCATCGACAGCGGTGACGGAGTTGCCATCGTTGATGATTATATGCGCATGGGAGGCGTTATTGGGGCCGTTGTTGGAATTGGAAGGCTCATCCGAGACTATGCCGACAGCGCGACGTGGTCGATGTGTCACAGAAGGTGGACCATCTGAGCGTTCTGGAGATGAATCCTGAGCATGTACATGGGCACGAGAGGAGGAAGGACCAGTGATTGTCCGTCTTGAACTCCTCGTTGCAGTAGGGGTATGACTGCTGCCATTGGTGATTGTCCTGTTCGCGTTCCTATCCATATCGACATCATAGTCCTCCGTTTCAGTCTCAGGACGTGAGGTATCTGTGAGGTTGGCAGGGAATCAGGGCTTATCCGACCCATCATCATCATGGTGCTAGGACCAGGTCCTGGGCGAGCAGTAGTAGGCTCGTGTAGATAGGAACGACCATGAGAGCTCCCAGCTCCTCGACGTCGTTCATTTGCGGAGGATGGTATCGGTGGAGGATCCCAGACTGGTCGACCAATGACTGTTCTAGATCAACCATAGTTCTACAGCCGTGGCATTTTCGATAGTGACTAGGTGGAAGGTATCGTGGTAGCGCCGTGGATCTGGTGGCGTTGACGTCGAGGTTGCTGCCTGCGTGTAGGGCTGGTTGGCATTGGTGAAGTTCGAGCACCATAAGCAGTCCGAACCTAAGGGTGCCTGATTCGAAGACTTGTCAGCCTGATTTTTGACAACTGGAAGAAAGAGAACTGAGCTTACACTTGGACCGTAGCATGCCAAAGGAGGATGCAGAGTTTGTCGGAGCGAGCGAAGAGGCTCATCTGAAAAGTTTCTGCAAAAATGGCAGTTAGCATGCAGCGCAGATGGAACAAGTGGGACTGAAAATTAGTACAGACTGTTCGCTGAGTAATTTCCGAGTGGTGGGGTTCAATGTTCCTCGAATTCGCCTTCGAGACCAGTGTTCATACGATGCTGCGATGGCTCGGTCACTGACTCTAACTTAGCCAGAGGCGAGCGTTAGGACTTTAAGCAATAGGTACCCGGGTTCAGGCTAGGCCATGAAGTAGTACAAATCTCCGCCAATAGCTCTGCACTTGCCAAAAATTCGAGAAACGCAACCGTGGCAGGATGGCTGCAACGTGCAGGTAACAGGCATACCCTATGACCAGCCTCGTGTTGATGATGACAGTGTGTGAATACCTGGGTGCCGAATATCCCGGACCCGCGTTGGACGTCATTTCCCTGCCTTCATCATGATCAATGATTCTCAGAGAGGTGCAAAGCGCCTTTGAGCTTTAAGTTTAAGAGGATAACATCCCTTTTCTTCCTCAAATCAGGTACTTCGTACGCACAAAACAGTGTTTTCAAGGATAAGATTAAGCACGGCCGGCACCACCGTCTTAGGGCTCATAGTAATGACCTTCAGCCCGAATTTGACTGCAATGCTGCTACTTCTGGACTGAATTAGACGCATACAGGGTTTCTCGACCTATCAATGAGCTAGAATCATTTAGTTATAGCATTTTTCAAACTTGGCACGATCCTTTGCGATGCCTCAAGAGCTCCTCAGCCATCGTCGAGCTGGCCGGCGCGGGCTGAGTCACGTGCCTGACCTCTCAACCGTCCGAGTCGACATTGGCAAGTCTCTCATATCCCGGTTCACATGAGGCCAAATGCGTCAACATTTAGAACGTTACCGTGGGTGGCGGGATTATTGGATGCAGACAAGATATCTCTTCCACCTGAGCTAACTAATCTATCTGTGAGTCCAGACCGATTCTCTCAATAGTGTTTGGCTCAATGGTGTAACCCGTCTCCACAGCACCTTGCAAAAGTGATTGAAGCAGAAGAACACGCCCAAGCACAATCCGTGACCTTCAGAGCCTTACGGGATCTCGTAGACGGAACACTGGAGAATCAGAGATATCCCAAGCCAACCAAGGATCAGGCCATTAAGCGCATGTCAACGTATCGTTTGCTGGACGTCGGAGGTGCTGCCATTGCAGATCCACCACTTGCTCGAAGCTCCTCTGCGGTTCTGCCGACTATGGGTGAGCCTAGGTCGAACGAGGCCCTCTCTGCAGCGGAAGGAACCCTGGTGAGTAGTAGCTCATTTGAGATTCTCCGACTAACTTGCACCCGCAGTCTCTGCATAGACTGGACAATCTACGGGAGCTAGTCAAAGCGCGGCAGGGGGAAATCAAAGCATACAACTCCATTATGGCCAAGTTGGAAGGTCAAGATGCAAGGACATCAAATCGCCTTCTTACTCGATACCTCCAGCTCTGTTCTACCCATGTTCACATCGACATCCTCAAGATCCTGTGCAATCTAGAGCGGGCTGGCTTTCATCTTCGTCTGGTCCTCGAGGTCAGCTTCTCTATCCAACATGAATGAATGGCTCTGAAAGATGCATTGATCAGGGAGAAATTGACATGCCAGGCAAAATCACCGAGATCGAGGACCTCGTTCGGAAGTCGTGCCTTCTATCTCCCACAGAAAATCTTTGGGGAACCCAAGTGTTACCCAAGCCCTCTGAACTGCAAGCACCTCTCCTTATCGCTCTCTTCCTAACACCTCTGCTTCTCCTCGTCGGAACGCGCATGGATAGCAAGCCGCCATCCCTACAAACCCTCTATGACGTATGCATCTACTAGCACAAAGGAGAAACATGATTAATCTTTTTGCCCTTTCAGTGTTGGCTGGAACTCGGTCCAGATCGGCCTGAAATCGTCAAGAAAGCTGACATTTATGTATGGCGCCTTGTGTGGAGAATAGCTCAAGATAATGCTCCAATCCTTCCGGCACTGGAGGAAACTCTCACACAACTTGACCTCTGCTTTCGAAATGCATCTGACGCTGATATAGCATGGTTCCGTTCTCGGCGAATGCCTCGGTACGTACACTTTTGCTCCTGCTTCTGTGTTTCACCTCTAACTCTCCTGCAGGCCCCAGCTCGCCGACCCAATTCGGACAAGATCCCACCGGACGAGCGCCGTGCCCTCCCCATTGTCCAGTCGCGATTCTGTCACCGATCAATCTAAACCACCGCCTGCAAAACCAAGCGCAGACAGCCAAGGGAATGATTCCAGGAATGCACCGTCTAAGGCCAAGTCTACAAACCCCTCAATCACACCATCCGCCAAGCGTAAGCCAACAGCAAATCGGCGCACTGAACACACCCTCAAAAAGATCAAGGTTGAGGAATCTAAGTCAGCCAGGCGATCGTCAGCCAGGATTACGGCCACTGTTCGATGTTCGGGAGTCATCGATCTTACCTCCAAATATGTACGTCATGCTGAAGGCAGGGTATTGGTGAAAACTCAATTCAGAACAGACACCCAGCTTCAATGGTATCGAACACATCTCTACAGTGGAAACCTATCCACAGCCCCCAGGGGATCCGAAGACGTTCCAGCTGGAGTACTACGTCCCTGCGTGGGTTCCTGATCACGAAGCAGGCTATAATTATCAACTTCGCGAAGTCAGACAGAGCTTTACAGTAAGCTGGTATCTTCTACTTATAGCACACGAGCTCACGGACGGCCTAGACACCACCTTTCGAAGTTCTAGGGGAAATCCACAAAGCGGTCCAGGCAGGTTATGGCAAGGACGACCTACCATGCTGGCTTTCTCGAGAGAATTCCCAGATTAAGCTATTGGACCAGGATCACTATGATATTTGGGACACTGGCACATTCAACGAGACTCTCGCCGCCGTACATATCGTTGTAACGCCCTCTGTTCAAACACGCAAGAAGTATGCGGAGATGTACGGATTCAGACACCGCTCCCTCCAGATCTTTGGATCACTCGAACGATCGCGGGAAATATACGGTATGTTTCTGTGTTCATGGAATTCTTTGAGGCGTCTATAATCATCTTTTCATTTACCAGATTGCTCTCTCATGCTACAAAACCCTTCGTGCTGCTTTTCGGAGTGCAAAGTTCTCGGTAACCTACGGGACTTCACACCTCCAGTCAATCAGCAGGATGGAAGTACGGCGCCATACCAGTGTCGACCTCTGCTATTCGGATTCGACTATTCCCTCAGCGAGGACCTCACCCCAAGGTTCCCTTGCTCCACCGATCAAATTGCTTTTGAGGAAACCGTCAATCTTGAGTACTGCAAAGAGAAGGAGGAAAACTTTCCAGCTAGCATGCGCTGGGGATTCTGTGGCACAGATGGGGCCTTCCTTGACTTCCACCTATTTGGAAATGGGTTTGGTGTTCGCGTGGATATCAAAACAGGGACACAAATCTGGTACATTGTTTCGGCCGTGGGGGAGCAATCTGGATTCGACGCGTTTGGTAACCCATTCGATCTTGACGATGGTTTTAGAACACACTTCTCAGACACTGAAAAATATTGCATTGAAGCCCTTGTCCTTGAGGCGGGCACCACAATGTAAGTTAATCTGCCTAGACATGTTCAATGTTCTGCGAGCCTAACGAGAGCTGTCAGCTATCTGCGCCCGAATACCCCTATTGCCATTTTCATTGCATCAGCATCAATTGCTACGTGTGTGCTCTTTTATGCCACTCCCACCCTCTGCAACACAATTCATGGGGTCCTTAACACCTTCGTCATGCCAGCCAGGATGCTTTGCAGCTCAAGAGCTAAAGAGAGCTTCCAGCTCTTGTCTCGGGTGCTAGCGTTCTATAAAGAATATTTTATATCTGGTGAAAAGTCTGGTGAGTGTATTATCATCTTCCAGATTGCCGATCACTAACATACTTCCCCCTTAGTATATGGGGTGGACCAGAGCCATTTTCCGGATGCATCCTTCTACGATGGGCTGATCCCATTACTTGGGCTCCGCGCAATCATGGAATTAGGCAATGTGCTGAGCGGTTTGGGTCAATCTGCATCCCCTCAAGCTGTAACGGAGCGATATCGCTTGATATGCTCTAGGAAGTGGGGACGGCAGTTAACGCATCTGCTCTTTACCTCCTACGACCTGGTTAATTGCAATTACGATCCTGACGATCCCAACGACAGTCGAATTATCGATGGCAATGAGCTGTTCAGGGTGTATCTTGCACAGATCGTGGCAACCCTCGTCAGCTACCTCAACTGCAAAAACGGGGATGAGTCCAAACCCACAGCTAAACACCAGACGCTCCTATTCCGCTGCCTACAGCAGGACGCTGCAACATGCAAGCAGACTAAAGACCTCCTCAGGCAGCATGACTACCAAGGTTCATTCGTGATTGGTGGTGAGCGTTTGGTGGAGGTTGTGAGTGCTGAGTTGGATCAACAGAAGGCAGCGGAACGTGCCACCGTCATAGGTTTGTGATGTTAGCCACATTCTCCCTTTCTGCCTAACTTTGGTATTCAGAGAGCATCAACGGGTACACTCAAGATGACATCCAGTTTGAGAAGGAAATTAAAAGTTGCTGAGACGGACATTATGATTTATATCTTTTCATTGAATTTCATTGGCCTACCTCGACCGACCGACTTCTGCATTACAAACACGTTTCATAATATAGTCTATGTACACTTTCGCACTAGGGAATACGCATCACGAGTCCATGTCTACGGATTTACAGTCATTCAACTACAGGTGTATTTCGCTGGGGAAACCGCGGGGATAAAGCCCGAAGTCGATACCAAATTGGCTCGAGACGCTGGCAGTCAGTGCCTTTATCTCGAGGGGATACTCGTAACGTTCATCATCAAAGCAATATACGTTCCGAAGCTGCTGGCATCCCGATGAAGCTGCCGTGTCTGCATTGAATCGCATCGCTAAAGAGTCGATAATGTCGATGGGATGCCCGGAAATACGGCAGCTTAGAGTATGGAGATTGCAAAGCAGAGACCCTTCCGAGAGCCAGGACAGTTCTTCTTCCCCAAGAACCATCGGGACGCCCAATATGACAAGATTTGGCATGAGTTCGTCGATATCTTCAAGGAATCGGGAATCCACCTCGTAAAAAGGATTGAAAGTATGCCGGGGTGGAGAAACACAAAGTGTGTTGAGGGAGTTCCCGCAGGATGAACGCTCTACAAAAGAGGCGATCTGTGCGAACGGAACGGCCCCCACACCATCATAACGAAAACAGCGGATACTAAGAAGCTCCAAATCGGGGCCAGCTGTAATGCTTTCAAGGCAATCCCAGTCCTCGTAATGCACGACTTCCACGGCGAAGATCTCCAAGTTTGGGAAAACGACCCGTGCACCCCTCAATGACTCGGAGAGCGGCCCACGGCCAGGTGCAATGACGAGAACTGTCAGGTTAACTGCTTGAACCAGAAATGGTAGCAGTTGTCTATATGTGATCATGTGTGTTCGCCTTCCTTCACCCAAAGTTGCTTCTGTGCTGACCTCCAATGGGCGATAAAGATTCAGCCAGGTCAACTCCGCCCACTTGATTGAGCTAGGAGGCACCACATGCAGCACGATGTTCCACTCAGCGAGTGAAATACACGACAGGCCTGGGGCATGCTTTACGAGGTTTGCCTGGTTGGCTCGATTGTCAAATGTTGAGATGCGCTGAATATCGGCAGGTGCAGACCTGCTGTCAAGTTCGAGGTGTTCGAGGGAAGTGAACAGAGAACCGTCCATTTGTAGGAGGTCTAGGCATGATAGAAAGGGGGCCGTGAGGAGAAGCGTAGATATGCGAGACGCAAAGGGCTTCACTATTCTACCCATGGCATAGGGTGCAAGGGAGGGTTCAGAACCAGAACCAACATTGATGGAGATGTCAATGGGTCCCTTGATAGCAGCAATAGCCAGCGCAAATGATACCCTTGCCTCCCAGACATTCCGAACTGCATCGGCTGACGAAATGCGAGAGGTGGGCAGGGCTTCTGTCGAGAGAAGGATCGAATTCCAGAGTGGGTGACAATCAATCGCTACCTCTCTCCACCGGTGGCAGATCTGCCTCAGCAGGATGCAGCTTAGCCGCGACTTGACTGGGATCTGAAAACCTCTGAGTCCCTTTGCTTCGCCCTCAGGTTCGAGGTAAGCGAAGATTTCAAGGAGAAGCTCAGGGGGCATAAGCTTGTGAGGGGCGATGGCCACTCGAAGGTGAGCAACGACATCGGGAGACATGAGTGTTCGATATTTGAGTAGTTGATGTGAAAGGGGGATCAAGCTATTTTTGACTATTCGACGCGCAGAAGTTGAAAGAGCTCCAGTGTTGGATGTACTTGCCGGATAAATCTCCTCGGCGAAGGCGGGACTGAGAGCTTTCAAGAATGCACAAAGTAACATTCTCGTATGTCCTGACTTCAAAATGACGGACATGGTGAGATACGTTTCCTCGAATTGCGAGACCCGGATTGTAAGAGATGTTTCCTCGAGTCGAGTGTGGGTAGAAGCAAGAGTTGAGGAAAGAACAAAGGACTGGGTTTTGCAAGGAATTCGCGTCGCGTACTTCTAGATCACGTGGTTTGATTAATGGTAATGATGACCCAGACAACGACGTGCCAGAGGAATGAAGTAGAACCAAGAAATGCGCGCTGAAATTGATTGTGCGCGGACTTGGTGGCATTGAAAATTTTGACGCTATAGTAAACATGTGAGCATCTTGATAAGATGGGTAACTGAAGAAACCCCCAAACCTCGTTGAGCCCAAAGCTTTTGACTTTACTATCGATGCCTCACGTACACCAATCAGTGATGAGTTGGTAGGTCGGACCGGATAGAAGTATGTCAGAGTTACGGGAACGTCGAGCTTCAAGGCTTGCAGCCTCCAAGTATCAGAGCTCCCGAAAGTAAGCCCTGGATCGACGACGTCAATCGTTGCAGAGTATCATGTGTGTATAGGATCAATGCACGTCAAATTTCGCCGGTGTGTGGCCTTGTTAGAGACACGGTGGTTCATCGCCAGGTTATTTCGAAGGAGGCATGGTTAGAGGTCAGACCCTCCATGCGCGACCAGTCCAACTATATCACAGAATCCTGGTAAATTGGCTGAGTCTCCTTGATTGATGTGACTACTTACAATATCCCCTCGTCTGTCGAATGTTCTATCCAATGAGTTTCGCATCTTGCCATCAGAGTCCAGTTGGTCTCGAGCTCGCCCTGGAATCCTGCAGATTCCTGCAGGTGCTACAAGCGAAACGCGGGCAGAAGTAGAGAGCTGCTAGAAACGCCTGGGGGAGCTAGTTGTGTGGCTTCCTTGACCAAAGATGTTGCCAGACTTATGAAGGCGATCTTTCTCCTCCCGGGGTTGTAGAAACTTATAGTGATGTTGGAGGATATGCCAGTGTGTGATTGGCTTCACTGCCACATACCACGCCATGAGTAATGACTAAGGACTCGGATCTGTGCGTTCTTTCTTCCGGGAACCCTGTATACGACGAGCCTCACTGGCAGCTGGTCAATATCCCTTATCACCTCCAAGAACATAGTCGTCACATTATGAGTATTGACTTGATAGGGAAACTTACGGTACAGCGTCGATCTTCAGATGTTCATCGACATCATTTGGCTATGGTATTGGCAGAAGTTCTGACCGGACACTGGCACTACCGAAATGCGATTTTTTTATGTAGATTAATGAAAGTGGCCCTTCTAGGGATAAATTGATATATGGTTGTAACCTTACAGAGTATTAACAAAGAGACCGTGGAAGATAGACCGTGCAGTTGGTGCAGTTTGCTGAGAACCTCCTGCAACATCTATCATGTCAGCAATGCTACCCTCGATATGCAATCCGCCCCTAACTAAGCTGGAGCAAACCTCATGTAAAAGATTCCTGAACTTGGGCAGTTCGGTTGGTGCACGGGTGATCCATTGCCTACAGGTCGGGCACCGATATGCAAAGATGTGCCATTTGAGATTGCTGCGCCCCGGAAATTGGCTAAAGTGTTCAATAACTTCCTTGAGAGTCTGCACATCTTCAGCGCTTCTTGGTGCTTCTTGAATATCGTATGTGTCGGTAGCAGCATTTCGAAGATATCGGCGTGCCTTCAGGTTTTCCGTAAGCCTAGCTCTGAAATGGTCTCTGAGACAGCCTGCACAAAATACATGACCGCAGGAAGTGCTTTAGAGAGCGAACACGCATCAGGAAGAAGCGAAAGAAATAACCATGGGCAGTACCACTCACGCATAAGGACGCCTGATTGGACCAAGGCGTTGGAAACATATATCACATCGAGACCCAGAATCAAGAGCTTGAAGGATCTAAAGGATGAAAATCTCTGAGAATGTGCTGACCCCACAAAGCAGAAATCTCACCGTCTGAGCATGAATGAGGGTTCCATCAGCCGTGCCAATAGAACTCGTTGTAGCATTAGAAGCCGTGCTCTGCGCAATAAATGATGGAGAAACGCGTGAAGGATCGTTTATGCTGCCGCCGGAGGGGGTAGGAGGGTGGGAAGCTTCCACCGTAAGATTTTCAGAAGGGGCAAAAGTGTCGGTCGTCGCTTCAGAAATGGGAGACTGGGACTGGGGACCATCTCCAGAAACCTGATTAGGCACTTCGGTGTGAAGAGAGGCCGTAGGATTGGTGTTGGCAGTGGATGACAGACCAAAACTGCTGACAGCACCTGCAGATGCCAGGCGGATTTTGCTAGTCATTGAACGAGTTTGGGCGGGCATGGTGGTTTGAAGCCAAGATGTGAGCTAAGGCTTTACGGGTAGAGGGCTGCGGATGACCTCCTTTTATAAAGCTATTCAACAGTGGCCATTGGAAATTGACCAGTCATCGAGGGCAAAGCGTAGGTGGCCGACCGCCATATTTGGGTGCACTTGTGCGTGAAGACCATATTGTTGGTCTGCCATGCCAACAGGCCATGCCAAAAACGAATACAAGGGAAGCGGCGTACTAGCCATCGAACAGCTGGGTGTCGAAGTCATGGTTGAGGCTGCACGCATCGGCTCGCAAGTTGGGTGTCAGGAACCTCATTTCTGTTGTGGAGGTTGGACGACCGCGGCGACCAAACGTGGTGTTCACAGAGCGCTCTGGTCCCCGGGCGTCTGAACACGGCGTGCCTGATTGTGAGCGGTTCGGAATGGTCATCTCCTACCTTCGAGATTGCACAAGAGCGCGTCAAGGAGATTGTGGACATCCGTAGAAAGAATGGCGACATGGTAACTCATGTTTGACTCGACGACGACCAGCATTCTACAGAAGGACGTAGCGGCCATGACTCTGAGTCTGGAGCTCACAATGATCTATCGGAAAATAAGTATCACCAGAGTATCACAGCCGTTCTTCAAATTCTGCCGAATACAACCGCCAATGGGGAGCAATAAGATGGTATATTAGGTAGATTTCTGTAAATACTTATATTCTGAGAAGAGTGGATAGACGCATAGGGCCACGTAGAGTACAAAGAATGTCCAGATCTGGTTCGTCGTCTACATGGAATATCAGGGAAGCAACATTAGTAACTCGAAGAATAAAAAGGTGGCCAAGTACAAGGGCAGAACCGAGGGGACTAAGGAAATGTTAGGTGTTCACCGTAATATAGGTATACGGCTTCAGCAACCAATAGGAGCTGGCTTAGACGGTGATACGCTTGATACGTACATCTAAAAGCAACTGTGTCAGCCAAGAGGCATGCCAACCCAGTAGACAACGTACCGTAGAGCAGGATGGTTCCAATTGGCAACCCATACTCTTCCTTGGAAAGAGGAAAGTAAACCTGGCGATATCCTCCTCCATCACGCATACCAGTGAGGGCCATCTCTAATTCTACAAAAGGCGAGATTAGTATAGCACTGATTGTGGAATCAAGTAACACACCTTGCCGAACATGTCCTTCTCCCAGTACAGCTGCCTTCGGGACCTGATGACGGGGATTAGCTAAGGATATCACTGCAGGTCTACGATATAACATACCCAAGGACTTCCCGGCTGGGGAGGTTCAATCCATTGGTTTTCCGTTGTTCGAAGATAATACTCGAAATCGACGCGGCTGCCGGCCTTTGCTGCCAGCCCATCCCCGATCTGCTTGTCCTTGATCCTATAATTGAATTGGGTAGGAGGCGGGGTAGGCAAGGTACCACCATTGTGGGCGCTGTGGTTCAAGGGTGGTAGATTTCCGGTTGGGTTGGAGCCCGTGGTCATCAAAGACGTATCATTGACTGTTGCTGGGGCCAGTCCTAGCTGAGGAACAGCAACAGGGTGTTGTGTACTAGTAGAGGCAGGAGGAGGAGGAGGAGGCATGAGAGTGGTATCGAGGTCGGGATTGCCAGTACCAACTTGCTTGCTGTTGGTCTTTGAGCGTTTAGACGAATTGGCATGTCCTTTGGCTTCGGCTGAGTCTTCGTTACGCCTCTTCAAACCAGCAAGTCGAGCAGACGTTCGCTCACCAGAGGCAGTCGAGGATGTAGATGTGTCAATGCTGCCGGTGCTAGTAAACGAGTCGTTTGTGGATGCCCTGCGGGTGGATCCTCTGCGCTTTGTTGCAGTGGTCTTGGTGGGTGAGGAATTGCTGGCGGATTTGCCTGATTTTGGGGTAGGTTGTGGACCAGTATCGCCGGCATTGACACTTCCCTGGACCAAAGACGGAAGAGTTTCTAAGACGGCTTTGAGGCGCTCGGAGAGTGAATCTTCGAGCTTATGGATTGCCTGGTTCGACTGACGCGACTGTTCGATGACCTGATCCAGTCTTGCTACAGTGGCTTTATAGCATAGATAATTTCCGCTGAGGCTAACATGGCTGATATGACGCGTTGAGTTCATGGACACAGAAGGAAAGCAGTGTCATACCTCGGACCAACGCAGGAGATTTCACACTTAGCGCCAGCAGGAAGTATGATATCAAGAACAGCATGCTCGACCTTTGATGATTTCATCAGCTAGTTTTTGGATAACAGTGAAAAGTGCAATTACCTTTCCTAGTGAGAGGGCGCAAAGGATGACTTCCGACGTATCCTTTTCGAGCTGCACGCTGTCGGCAGCCTCGCGAAAACAAAGCTTGATGAAGGTCTTCGCTTCGGGTGCCTGCCCGGAGATTATGCACGCGTTGGATATCTTGAGGTCAAACGTTGGAGAAAGAAACACGGGTGAATCTGCGGTCAATAGCGCGCCCCTGAAAGACATTGGTAAGAGAGATGGCAAGGCAGAGTATGATTTACCAGAAAGCGTGATCCATTCAAATTACAGTCCTTTGAGCGAGCGTGAGTGAGTTGAATAGTAAGTGGAGGTGAGGAAGAAACCCGATTCCACCTTGAGTTGGGCCTTTTAAGGTGGCACAAAGGCCTTGAACGCTAAGCGAGCTGCTTTGTTTCTCGATCTGCTTGGCAACCAGTGGCAACCACTGACATGGCCAGCTAGATATCAAGATCGCCGAAGTGAGAGACAGGCGGAAATAGGATATCTCACTTTCTCTGGTACGAAGACTAGTGCCATTTTGAGTCTTGTATGGGCAGAGAATGAGACTCGAGGCAAAGCTCGATCGTGGATCAGACGTTGAGTGGAGGTGGCTTCCAAGTTCCGAAATCGGAACGCTGCGGCCACGTGACTATCGCGTCCAGTCGCGTCCAGTCGCGTCCAATAGAACGAGAGTGGGCGATTCACTGTGGTCATCATAGAGAAGCGAGTCTGCAGCCCGACCATGCACACATTTTCGCTCAAGACCTTTCTTATGCCGTGAACACCAGAAGGCGGCTACGAGGGCTCTAAATTCGTCCTTGAAGAGACTTACTAAGATAATCCATCCCGTGATTTTGTGGGCGCACTAGGCTCCGCGTTCGAGTGGCTGGTTTTTCGTTAGCCGCTAGTCGTTCGCCAGTTCCCTCATCAGCAGCAGCCACTATGTTTCTTCGACTAAGCAAGGCTCTCAATAGCTCATCCACCAACAGTAGCGAGGGTTGCTCTCGCTGCGGTTGTTCCTGCAGAGTCAATCGTACAGCTCGCCGAAGCAGGTATGTATGCTTGGTTCAGTTCAAGTTGACTAACTTCACTCTTTAACTCTACTACAGGAGTGCAATTTTCAGAAAATCCGCATCGACTAGTAATCTCAATGGTACTTCCAGCGCCTCCAACATCTTCTCTGGCTTAGAGCGACATCCCCACTCAGAAGATACAAGCACTGTGACAGCGCCAAAACTTGAAGCAGGTGTCAGAACAGCGGGCCCCAGAGTTCCACCACCACCTGTCACTCCTGCTCCCCTACCACCGACTTTGAACGCACTGTCGCCTGGGCTGCAGATCATCTCGGCTTCTCAGCTTGAAGCTGTGATGGATGAACTGGCATGGTATGTACGATACTGTCTGCTCAAGTGGCGCAATACTGAGTTCTGCGTAGCAGCTTAATACTACAGGGCGGTGGAACCCCAACGGAATTCGAGAAGGCTCTTCTCGACTATGGCCGAAGACTAGTGGCGACCGTGGTTCACATGAATAGACTCTCAAACAATTTTCTCAGTGACTTCCGTAGTACCGTCGACGTATACCACGAGCAGTCGTTGCTGTGAGGGCAACCAGTCTATAGGGCCTATCCCAGATCTTCTCTCAATGACCAGAAGCTACTTTTCAGACCTGCACCCGCTCGGCGATCTATACAGATCTTACTTGAGACTAAATTGAGGGAGGGAACTCAGCTGCTTGCCGGGACCTTTCTCCTTCGTACTTCACACTTGTACTCACAATTGGACCGCGGTCCAACGTGAAAACTCAGATATCAAGCCCAAAATCAGCGCCCCCCGTGACCCGAAGTCTCAATAGATGTCACGGTGGCCTGTCGTGGTCGGGGCAATGTGTTTCTGCCCTTTTATACTGTCCGATTCACTCAGAGTCCGGTTTATGCTTACCAGGCGCTTGGCTGCAGCTTCCGCAGCGACTTGACTATGACTTAAGACTCAAAGTGTAATCACGTGGTGTCAGATTGGGCCTTTGTTTCTTGTCTCTCTCGATCATGGCCATGCCACAGGCAATAGATGGCCCTCGCTGCTCTCTTCTCTCTTCCTCCAACCATGGCTACCAGTGCTATTACTCACCAGGCCGCGGTCCTTCAACGCTACTCCTATCCCAGCGATAGTGATCCCATCGTGATATCAATTTCTCTTGCATCTGCGCCTTCAGACTCAGAGTCTGACCTTTCTCACGTTGTCTCCTCTACAACGACTCCAGAAGATGCACACAAAGGCAGAGGGCCTGGGCTGAAGGCCCATCTTGCTTTGCAACATACGGGAATTCCCTTATCAGCCTCACAGGTCTTTAGTGAACGGTCAAGTCGCCGCCAGGTATGTGCGATGAAGCTCTAGTCGACATTGTCATTGACAGCCTTTCATCTCTCAGCAATCCGATTCCTCATGGGATCAAACTAATAGTGTCGTTGAGGTACACCAACATGCGCCTTCAACTTCAAGCGCTACTAGTCCTGGAATGCAGTTCTCAGCTGGTCGTAGTTCCATTTCGGTCTGTGGCTTTGCCTGTTCTAGTCGCCTCGGACCAGTGCTGACTACCATGTTTACAGTTATCATCATCACTTTATGAGAATCCGCCGAGAGCGAAGAAGATATACAGGCAGCAGAATTATACCCACTGGTATTCTATCGAAGGAGATTCACCGATTTTACAACCTCCAAAGCCTGAACCCTATGGCCCTTCTCCCATGGAATACTGTCTCTTTGTCCACAAGCATCTGAACGGTACACAGGTCTGGGAATGGGACTTGTCAAAGGCTCTATGGAAGTCAATCTCGGAGGGTTGTGAGCGAAGGTTCGGGGATGACAATACTGTTTACTGCCTCATGATCAAGGGTGACGTACCTTTGTGGGTTCTTAGGTCAACTTTCCGTCGTTCTAAACGCTAAATATCGGCCCATATTACGAGATGCTGTAGCAGCACGATTCACTTTACTACTTTCGGTAGCAGCTGTAAATTCAGATTCTGTGTGAGGACATGGCAATGAACCGTGCGATACAGAGATCAGACCTATAGCGCAAACTTCTGAACACGCAAAGCTCCTTCGAGCCCTTGGCTGAGGCTAGTGCATCCATTCCGATTCGAAAAAGCAGTCTTACTCCAAGGCCTTATAACTCTCATTCTGTAGGGACAACCTGCACAAGCAGTAGATGTGGCATTCAATGGAAGAGAACGATGGGAGTACACGCAGTGGCATTCGTAAACAGAACCATTATACAATGAGCTGATCCCAGCCTCCTTACTTCACCCTTTTGCTCTTCTCAGGATCTAAACCGTTTACCTCCACCTCTCCTTCAACCTTGCTCTCATGAATGACCCTCAACCTCCGCAACCTGCCCTGCCTCAGACTCCGCAATGGCACCACGAACTGTCTTGACCAAATCGCGCGCTGAGACAATAGTTCTTGGCTTTCCGGAATATTCCCTGCATAACGAACAATGAACGGGCCATCTCTGAATGCACGCGTCGCAGAAGACATGGCCACATTCCAACCTGGACGTCATATTTTCAGCCGAATTTCTTGGATCGTGGTGAGGTATGCACGTACACTTGTGGAGTTTCCATGATTTGATCGCAAATACAGCAATTCAGAAAGAAGTAAAGATCTCTCCATATCTGTACAGCTGCGTGAGTGAAGGACGATAGGAAGAACCGGTATGGATGCGAACCCTCGCAGCAGAGTCATAAACTCTCTTGTTGACAGAGAGTCTCTAGAAAATGGGGGCATATGCTCAGCAGGGTCGAGCCGGAGAGCTGGAGCTGGGCTTACTTCGGTCACTGCAGCTAACTCGTTTTGGCACTCCCTAGTCTCTGTCTTCAGGCGTTCTATCTCAGCCCGCAGGCTATCGATTTCCTGTTTCCGAGGCGTCAACCTTTTGAGCTAGTAATAGACAGATAAATTATTTACTTGGCTGGCCGTCGATTGGTAATCATTGTACTCGGTCTGCACTTTCACCAGCTGGTTCGTGAGGTGGGCTTGGCTGCGCTTTAGCTTGGAATTGAGAGCGTGGAACGCCTGTATGTCGCGGGCAGATTCCTTTACGGTCTTGTACCGCCAATTAGCAATAGGATGTTCTGTAAGCAAGACTAGCCCTTACTGTCTGGATTGTGTGGACGGTATTTCGACTCCGCGCCTGGTACGCAAGATCAGCTGTGGCGAGGAAGACTGAAGAGAACGCATACTTTGGTGTCAATCCCAGCTTCCTCCTCCGGAGCATCAGAGCAATGAAGTTCGACGGTTGTGGTGCATTGAGTAGCACCCATGTAAGACGGCGTTCGCCTGCCTGGAATTTGCTGCCTGATGCTGATGGCGAACTGGACTTGCTGCCCTTCCCCAGCGCCGCTAGGAGCGTGTCGATGGTCGGTCCCTTCTCTATCTGAGAATGCTGCATACGCCCCTTTGAACGGATCCATTTCCTGGGCACGTTGGGTTAGCACCACTGGGGGCACGGAGAAGAAGGGAAACAGCTGACGGTGAGGGATACTAGGCGTGCTGACGTTGGAAGAACGAAAATACTGAAATTGGGGTAGAGAGCGAGGGAGAGAGGTGGCACCCAGCCCTGTTGAACGGTGACGCTTTGCCCTTTAGTGGGCCAGGCATGGTCAAAGCGGACACAGGACAACGGTGGTTGGACAATCGAAGTTTGACCAAGAAATATGAGTCAGAAGCACGTGACATGAGAACGCGTCGCGTTCATTGACGTTTGCAACCAGATCTCATCGCAGAGGGGTTGATGGTTGCCTTCAAAAACATTGTGAACAATGGTCAACGAGGCTGGAGGTCAGGTAATTTGCGAGAATACAAGGGAATACAAGGGGATGCGGCAGAATGCCGCATGGTCAAGATCGGAAATACAACGAAATACGACAAATTGTTCAAGCAGGTGTCGGCCATGGAGGCAGATTCGGGTGATCCCGTGAGTCCCAATCTGCTTTTTGACGTATTCTGGTGGATTTGGGTGCAACTCTACGGAGAATACCTGGGATTTCAGTTAATTATCTAGCATTTCGGGTGATTCTGGTGCAATCCGCGATATCTCAGTGTGCATTTCAGCTTTCTCAGATGGATACCGAATCATAGGGAAGACAATGAGATACCGCAGAATACCGCGTGAGACTGCTGTGCATGGATTTGGGAATATAACGGGGTACCACGTGTTCAGGCAGATCACTGGCCATGGGAGCAAATTCGGGTACGATATGATCTATTAATGCGGGAATACAACGACATACCCCAGGGTTTAGATCTAGTCAGGCGTAATACACAGTATTTCAGTGGATTTGGGTGCAATCCACGAAGAATACGCGGCATTTCTGTGCTCAAATTTGATTGATTCTGGTGTAATCCCCAATTCGTGAAAATGCGCTGTTTCTTAGTGCATGATTTTGGTTGATTCTGACCGCGTAATCTGCCGTATTTCAGTGGATTTGGGCATGATCTAGGTAAACTGCGGTATTACAGGTGCAATCTGCCAGGAATACGCGGTAATTCAACGTATTATCCAGTATTTAGTCATACTCTGATCTAGCATTTCGGTTCATTCTGATGAAATCTGCGAAAATGCGTGGTATTCCAAGTTATATGCCTCATTCCCTCAAGCCTGATTCGGCGATCGCGTACATTCTTCGGAAATCTGACATATTTTGGTGTATTTCCATAGATTCCTCCCGATCTGGTCAAATTTCTACGCGGCAATCTCTTGCATTTTAAAGCATTGTCTTGCATTTCAACAGCAATCCGACTCGGAGTCCGTGAAGTACAAAGGACTCGTGTACGTACATTCTATGGTAGTGCGAAGGATTAATGTGTAATCCAAAGGATTCAGAATATTCCGAGAGATTTCGTGGAAATGGTTCACCTCGGCATCCTCCCGACTTGCAAGGGAATTTTTCTCCGCAATTTCCTGAAATTTGGAAAACAGTCGTCGTCCAATCCTTAGGAGATCATGGCAGTGCAACTCTGATGATGCGCGAGTGCCCGGTTATCGCCTATATCCGGGCCGGTCCGGTCAACTTGACGCGAGTGACTGGCCATGGATTCTACGCAGTGTTCCCCTTTTCCACCTCAAGAGCTTCGACTCTTGCTCCCAGATCCGGCCGTTAATAGGTGTCTGTATCACAGATATGGACGCAGGGGGGTGGGGTGATGCACGGATGAACTCAACCTATGCTCGCGACTGCATGCTTGCGCGCCTGATTGGCCGCCAAACATTTTTTGAGTCAACTAATAGTAGATTTATAGAAGCATTTTTTGAGTCAACATACGCTTCAAAAGCTCTATTATGATGCTGAAAGGTTATTCCGTTTTATGAAAGCTTTTTTAATGGAACTTATCCTTCGGAAATGCTCTAAAAATGGTGACGCCCGTGTCACATTTTTTGAAGCATTTTTGAAGCATTTTACGATCATTTTCTTACCATTTCTCAGGTCAACAAAACTTCGAAATCATCTAAGATATCTTGAACAATTTTTGAACCATCTTTGAGGCTGAAAAACTCATAGAATTTCCTGAATCAGTCAAACGTTTTCGAATCATTTTTTGGATCCGAATGCGGAAATATAATGTTTCGCAAATGAATTAAAAATTATGCATTTATTATAACATATTATTAACGTAATCCAAACATATTTTGAATGTTAAAATACCACGTTTTTCCTACATTTAGTGCGAGATTTTTGGGCTCGAAAAACGGTTCTAAAAAAAGGAATATTTAGAAAATTATATAATCATATTTTCGCTCAACAAATGTTTCCCTGCATCTTGTGAAATGCAGCCCCGATGTATGCCCATCGTCACATGAAACTACCTACGGAGCTGTATCGAGGGATCGTCAGGGCTCTCGGAGATGATAACGCAACAATCCTCACTTGTGCCCTCGTCTCGCAGGACTGGTTGCACGAATCCCGTGCTCTTTTTTTCTCAGCTCCGAATCCTAGACGGCATATTAAACTCGTCGTTTGGATCTCTAACTCGGCATTAGAACTTACGCAAGACGTCGTCTGCAGAAGAAATCCATATTGCACTTTCTGGAGATACATCCGTCACCTTGAAATATCCGATTCTTGGTTTTTCGCCCGCTCCGGCACGTTTCATCCTCGAATCGTTGACCAGATGGCTATCACAACCGACAACATTGTCTCCTTCTTTCTCCCTCTCGCCAAAAGCTTGAGAACGCTTTGTCTCACAGGCTTCCGTTCTTCTCCCGCCACTACCCATGCTCTTTCACAATTAACATCCACCGCCACCAAACTTTCTCGCCTAGAAATCAGTAACTTCAGGTTCACTTCCCCCAATCAGTTATGCAGCTTCGCACGATCTATCAGCTCCTTTACCCGAGTTATCCACTTAGATAGCCCCTCTTTTGACAACGAGGAATGGGATGTTCCTTCGTCATACACGGCCCTATCTAGCCAAACCCAGAGATTCACCATCCACACATCCCACTGGCAAGTTATGGTCATCCTAAAGTTCATACTGCTCCACAACTGGCATATTACCGAACTCCACTTGGGAGGGGACGAGCGGAACAGGGATGATACCACGCTCATGCAGAACGTGCTATATCATGTTGGGTCATCTCTCAAGAAATTGCGCCTCGTCCCCATCTTCTTCCCGTTCAGTAAGTTCTCCCGTTCTCCGCGAGACTCGAGACATGCATTGACTGCGATGATAGGGCCCTTTCAATTCGATCTGAAACATAACACATCGCTCGAAGAACTCGACGTGTATGAGATATCAGAGCAAAGGATCACCCCCACGACCGACTTTTACCCCATCAACTGGCTATCTTCCGTTCTCGCAACGATTTCATCTCGCGACCGTTTCAAGCATGTGCGAGGCCTTATAGAAAGCGAAGGAGATGATGAAGATATCGGAGGAATGGAACCCATTGAGTTATTGGAGTGGAAAGGAATAGAGGATGTCTTGCTGGATCGAGAGCGATTTCCAGGGAAGGGTCCGACATTTTCGATCACCCTTGGCTATGAAGCGGACTCAGACTGGGACGACTGCACTACGTGGTTGATTGACACAATGACAACCCAATGTTTGCCCCGATTAGCTCAAGCTGGTAGACTTCGCTTGTCGTTGTATGACCCTAGAAAATGCGATGTTCGATTGCTGTCACGATAGAATCGAAGAAACGCTGTTTCCTTAGAAAACGTCCGTCAAATACACAGATGCCGATAAGTACTACGGAGAAAATGGGTGCTGATAACTAACGGGCATACGCTGTCTACGCAAAAACGGCGGGTTGCTGACATGCTACCATTACGGTCGGGGTAATGCCCTCAGGGTATCCGATCCCAAAACGATGCATTGATACCCTTGAATAGTTTAAATATTCTCAGACGCTCTGCTTATAGTAACACCTGAGTCTACCGAGTGAATACGATTTCGGCAAACATTTCTCTTCAATCACTTCAATCCACGATTCTTCGCATCCTTCCTCCCATTGCCCAGTAATGGCTATGAGCTTGAGTTCCAACACGGGACCTTTCCCCGGAAACCTATCTTCGTCGATGAGAATATCATCTATAGATGACCAATCGAGGATCTCCATGATATAACGTTCATCGGCTGGGCCCTCTACTCTCCACCCGCAATCCATGCTTGTAATAATACTACGGAATCGTTCTCCGGAGGAGACAGTAGTCAAAAGAGACGTCAGCCAGTCGGTTGCAGGAACATCGTCTTGATGCGTGAAATAATCAATCTGCCCTATCTCTAGGACCTCCAGAGAGGTATTCTGCGAGAGATCGAACTCCATGAGCTCCAGTCCTGACAAGGGATACTTCAAATTGAGCTCGGAATGGGTGTGATAGAGGGGTGAAGACGATACCTGTTTCAACGTACTCGCCAGAAGCGAGACATGTCAAATTCAGTAACCTCAATGAAGGTCCAATGTTGTCGAATGCGTCTTGCATCAAGTCATACTCCGTGGTGAACTCATCTGTGGAGCGGCCCAGTATCAGCTCCGTGACATTCCAACCATGGAAAACGATGAGCTCCAGCATGGCTTTAGCATCGCCTTCGAGCAGGTCTACGTTAAACTCGAGAGACGGCTGGCATTTGAACAGAGGTAAGACATCCTCTTCAATTTCTTGATCTTCGAAACATACTTCTGAGAGTATGCACTGCGAGCGCAGACTGGATAATGATGCGAGGAAATTGCAGAGGTGATCTGGAGCAGGGAAAGTAGGATTGATGAGATGGATAGAGGATAGCTTTAGGAGGCTCGCCATCTTCGAAACAATCTCGCCCGGGATTTCGGCGAAGAGAAATCTAGTGAGGCGGAGAGTTTCTAGGTTTTTGGCATGCTCCAAACATCTCGAGAAGATATCTAAAACGCTTTTCGACGTTGCACTGCCCCCGCGACTATGTAGAATATCAGTCCTTCCTGAATTCCCCTGACTGAAGAAATGAAGAAAATACCTGTCACGAGGCATATAGATCGATATATCGCGTAAATATGACCAAAACGTGCATCGGGAATCACAGTTTCTCAAGAGGTCAAACAGACGCTTCCTGGATCTTGACCAAGAGTCTACCTCGACTTCAATTTGGTAACCCACGAAGTAAAGGCGGCGGGACTGGTGAAGCCAGCTTTGTGATAGCAGGGCAACCTTTGTGAGATCTCGCCAGGCCTTTCGTTCCACGAGAATGCTACATATTTCCTCTTCTATTTCTGAAGGCAGCTGATTCGCTTGATCCATAGTGGAGGAGAAAGACAAGTCTGAGTTTGATTTCAGTGCCCCTTACAACAATCGACCATTCTGCATCATGAGCCAACCGTAAGCCGACGGATTTGATGTGATGGTAGCGAAGCAAAGTCCGGCTCAAGCAGGGACGAAATCTAAACACCTCTGAGATGAACGGATTTGGGTAAGACGCTTAGATCAAGAAAGGGAGATTAGATTAGACTTCAGATTTCTCTCTCCTTCAACTCTCCTTCATCCGATCTTCATGCCTGAATGAACCCGCATATCAGCGGGTTCGCTCGACTTCTTCCGTCAGACTCAGACGAAGTCAATCGGGAATCCAGTTGTTAAGCACTAGCGTTCCGATCCCCTTAGCTCATTGACAAGCTCCAGATCAGGATTATAAAGCATAAATTGTGTTAGGAAACGGGAATGTAGTATAATTCTACGAACGTCCTCGCATCGTATGCGAGAACAATAGAAGAAGAACCAAGGGAGAGTAACCGGATGGTTAGGCTTCTCAGAGCAGAGTTTGACGCCTAATGGTGCATGTCATGCATCAACAAGACGCCGTATAGAATGTAGGTAGCATTATGACCCAAGGACCATCTGTACCTCTCGTGCTTTCTCCTTTCTTACAACCACGCTCTGTGCTTCCGGATGTCCACTCCAGTTGCATGGATTGCCAATTCTTTCAACCAACTTCGCAATAATCGTGTTTGAGCTGACAGGTGTCGTCGAAATCTCACCCAACAATTGATCCAACTCCCAACAGATTCTATTCTTCTCACTTGCTCCGGCAATCATAGTCGTCGACACAACTCGAACGCCTAGTGTACTTGTTATAAGTCGACTAGTGGTTAGTTCCCAAGGGACGCTATCTTGTTGAACATTTGTGATCCAAAGAGGGAGATGGGTGGTTGACGATATAAGTGGTTCAAATCCAGTCGAGGTGATAGCAGACGCGGGGATCGAAGACCCTGGAAGCGAATAGTCCCAAGAGACGAAGGTTTGCCCTGCAGGCCCAAACCCGAGAATGAACGTCGTTGACGGAGGTGGGGTGTTGGAAGGTGTAGAAGAGGGAAGAAGTGTGAATCGGAGTGCGTGGCCTGGCAAGGGTAAGGTGGTGGAACCGACGTCGACACAGTACGAGGGCATATTCGGTGTAGTTACTCGACAATTCAAGTTCTTGGACTCTATAGGCTTAGAAATCTTGAGGTTGAGTCGAACGAGGTCGGTTGGTAGGTTGCTGAGGGTTTTAGACTTTATATAGCCGGTATTTATATCTCAGCTATCGAGAGTGGCCACTCATGCTAGATTGGCAAAGCGACTGACTGACCACTGGCCACTGGCCACTCAACTACTCAGAGTGGAAGGACGAGAAGCTGTTGACCTCGTGTTGTGCGATCGAGAGCGGTGGTAGAGTCAGAAGGCGTCAATCGGTATGTGGTTTGCTGACGAATGAACTCAGCACGCGGTCGTGGTGATGAGGACTGTTGGCTCGATGCACTGACACACCGTTGATAGACATGCCGATTCTCCAAGCTATGTTCAGAATCAGCTATAGACCACGCTACGGTATCACCGACTGAACTATCATTTCAGTCCGGGATTGTGTGTCAGAACGTGTCATTTGAGAGGGCGTGACATTCGCTGTTGGGCGAACTCTGAGCACGGTCTTGCGTGGGTTCTGGACGGACCGTTCGTAAGCATGCCAATTCGTCGAGTTGTGGTCTGGTCCAACGAGGGAGTGTGCCTTCAGGTGAGACATTTGCTGTTGAGCGCGTACGTTGACAAGTGGATTAGAATCGTTGCTGATGAGATGGTTAGACTGCTTGGCCATCTGAAGTAGGGTTTTAATTGCGAGCAAAGAGAGCCTAGGGTAGCTTAGAAGTCAAGCGCATCGGAACGCAGGAGGCAGATAACTTCGTTATGTACACTTGGGTGTGGCTGCGGGGCAAGAAGGCAACGCGGATTTGATGAATGACCTGGAAGAGTTCCTGCCGCGTTTGAATTAGACTCCGACCTAATTTGATTGATCCTTCGTTGCCGAAAGCGCTTTGAAAATTGTGCCGTTCCAGTCTCCGATCGAAGATTTGGGAATGGCCTATTACAGTCCTCTGAGACTCGGGTGAGTCGATGTTCAAGTTCGTTCGTTCCAACCACGCTAGCTGCCATCACGTCGTCTTTCGATTGGCACATGTATGCTCACTTGATTGCTCGTGAAAATCTGTTAGATAAACCACTGCATACTCACACTATAATTGAAAGAGCTGGGAAGCCTGGAAACAATCGGCTCGAGACGTTCGAGCGCACGCTCAGGTGTAACCTGAGCTCTCGTCGACTGGTTCTCCGCCTTCCCCGCCACGTTCAGATATTTGACTTTATCACCGCTATCACAATAAAAGCAACTCAAAGGCTCATTTTTCAGCCAGCTACATGCCTTTCACTCTAATCAGACAACGAACTCGTACCAAACTCCAATCTACCTGCTTCATGTAACCTCGGGAGACACCTCTCTTGAACAACCTCAATCAACGACCGTATTGCGTCCCGTTCCAGATTTGGCGAGTCTTCTGCAAACACAATAGTAAGCGTTGGACCTTTCCCTGGAAATCTCTCCTGATCCAACAAGACCTCCTCTATCCGAGACCACTCCATGCTTGCGACGAGCTCTTCTGCCTCGGGGCTATTTGCTTCTATCCGTATATCAGAGTAGAAATAACCTCGAAGACTCTTGAGTCGACTTCCAGAGGAGATGGACGTGAGGAGATGTATCAGCCAACGCGTTGTCTTTGTCACATCAGCATCCCAATGGTGCCGAAAGTAATCGATCTGCCCAACGCTCAAGATTTCGAGAGACGTGTTGTATTTCAAAGTAAACGCCATCGGCTCTAGGGAAGGGTACGTTGTCAGTTTAAGCGGATGAGTCATACGTTAGAAAGACGCCTTACTTGTATCATAATCTCTATCGGAGGTAAGGTGTGAGAGATCGAGTTCCTTCAATGATGGTCCTGCGTGCTGAAGAAGCTTTTGCAAAAGCTTATACTTCTCTCGATAGGGTTTGAAGCTCCCCGGGCCAGGACTCCAAATCCTGACCCCGGCAATATTCCACATCCGGTGGAAAAAGACGTCGAGGAAGTCAGAAAGCGGGTAGCAGACTGTCGAGATGCCCAATTGCAAAGATCGAGGCGCCTCGACGTCAGGCAATGGAGCATTCATTGTTCCATCGAAGGCTATATTCATTAAAGTACAAGTAGTAACTGTGCGCGGCAATGACCCAAGAAAGCTACAGAGGACATGACTAGATCCGAAATTGACATTGTATAGATGGATGGAAGAAAGGGATTTGTTTGAGTCGGGGTTAGATGTCAGGGATCGTGAGGAGTAGAATCCACTAAGGCGTAGAGTTTGTAGATTTCGAGCTTTCAGAAGGCACCGCGAAAGCACTATCTGGAAGGCATCGGAGGTGGCCATACCGTGAATATAGTCAGCATTGGAGATGCTGATATCCAACATGTAAGGCCAAAATGTGCATTTGGAATGGCGATCCGTCAGCAAGTCGACGATCCCTCCCTTGTGGGGTATCCCGTGTCCAATCATATTGGTTTCAACTTCGATCTGTGTTCGCTGAAGCCAGCACCGACGAGATTGGTGAAGCCAGCCTCGGGAAACTCGAGCAAGGTTATGGAGCGCTGACCATGACTCGTCGTCTGCGAGCATTTCGCAGATCTTCTCTTCGAGTTCTGGGGGAAATTTTGACGTTTCGGCCATCCCGGCTTTCAGACGAGGTGAATGAGATAAAAAACCCAGGCAGTAAAGGGCGGTCTTTTATATTGCCGTTAAGTCCCTATCTCCGAGTGGATCTAGATTCTTATCACACAGCATTCTCGATTATTCTTCCGACTCCCTTGGACCCAGTCATTGAACTGAACGGCACATTCCGTACTTTCAGGTGTGAAGACAAATATGGTTGGTATGTTTCTGTCTACAGGTTGAGTAAACTACGGATAAATCAATTGAATTTATAACCTGAACTCGAGTCTGCCCGCGCCGTTGAGGTTGGATAGATTGGAATAAAGCTCTCCACACGGTGAATGGTCGAGAAAGGTAGAAATTTGACCTTTTTCGGGGAACCCTGGCTTATCTCCCAACGCTTTTTCTATTTGGCACCAGATCCTTCCAAGAGGCTCGACCAGTGGGGCCAGTGGAATTCAAACGTTACAGCCACCTCTTCTAGAGCCAGAACTCGAGTCTCTCTTCCTTATCTAAGCCTGGCAGACCATTTCGTACAATTGGAATAGCGGCTTCCCCTTTGCTAGCTATCACAAACGTGACAGTGGGACCCTCTCCCTGAAATCTACTCTTATCTGACAGGATTTTTTCCATACGGAGGCCCGGCCCGTCGAAGAGCACCCTCCAGTGGTCCTTAAAGGACAGTCCTTGTTTTTCGTGGCCAGGTCCGAGGTCTCCACGGAGGCTCCGGAACCGACCTTTGGACGTTACAGTCGTTAGGAGGCTAACTAGCCAGTCTGTAGGGGGAACGTCTCGCTGAGCAGTAAAGTAATCGAATCGCCCAATATCGAGCAACTCAAGGGAGGTATTATGTTTCAAGTCGAATGGTCGAGAGTGGAGCCCTACGAACAGAATAAAGTCGATGTCAGTTGCGTATTCCAAGTCTGATGTTGGCGAATATAGGGGTAGTATTTTACCTGTATTATTATATTTGCCTATAAAGAGTGGGCTCAAATTGAGCTTCCTCAACGAAGGCCCTATGCACCAAAGAGCCTCCTGAACCAGGGCGAATTCTGGGTCGGTGCCTTCACCGTAGTCTACGATCAAGTTTGTCACGTTCCAACGATAGTGCATCACAAGATCGAGGAGGGAATAGCTGTCGCTGTTCACTAAGTGAATTTTGAACCGCAAGGAGGGATGTGCCTCAAACCGAGGTAGAGAACTGATATCCAATATTTCGCGTGCGAATGCGATGCCAACCAGCACACACTTATGGCGGAGATGAGGGAGAGAAGATAAAAACGTGCAAAAGTGCACGGGGGACGGGAATTGAATGTTAGAGAGGTGAATAGAAGTCAGCGTTTCGACTGTTGTTAATCTAGAGTTGATTGATTCGGAGAAGGGAAAGCCGTCGAGCCTTATGGTGTGCAAGTTGCATGCTTTGGCGATGCATCGCAAAGCCAGGGTATAGTAAGAGAAAATAGGAGGGGCCGCCGATCCGTATCTGGTATAAGCGCAGGGGTTGCATCGTCAGAGTCATTGCCCTAGATACTTGATGTTGATGAAGGGACGGTATCCGGACTCACAATTGCAAAGAGTGGTAAGGCATCTTGAGGATTGATATATCAAGCATATATGGCCAGAAGGTGCATGCAGAATCCGAATCCAGGAGCAGGTTTTGGAAACGTAATGAATATTTCTTCGATGGCTGAGTCTCAAGCGAGATTCGTCGCTTCAAAAAATAGCTTCGACGTGACTGGTGGAGCCAGCGCTGAGAGACCAACGCCATCTTCAGGAGCGCCGATTCTAGGTGTTCTTCGGCAAGTATATCGCAAACTCTGGCGACTATTTCAGGTGGAAAGTCTTGGCTAGTCGTCATCGAGGTGGGAAGGCAGAAAGCAAAAACGGCGTGACAGACCAGTTGAGATCACGATCTGATAGTGACACAAACGTCACCAGGATTCTTCCACTGCTTCGATACCTTGGCCATTAGGATCATGCCAACTTTATCCATTTCGATTTCTATTGGCTTGTCGGAGGTAAAAACACTCCAAGAAGGTGGCTATAACCTCTGTCTGACAAAATACATCGTGTACGAAGATGAAGAACAGGCACGACCAGGCAATGTAGTGTTCTCCTCGATCCCAGCAAACAAACTCGGCCCAGCGATCCAACTTAGTTGGACGGAAGATGGGTACGAGATTTTTGGTTCCGTTGCTCTGACATCCGTGAGGACTCATTCTCATAGTCTTGGGGGATCACTGAGTATATGATCAGGGTCTTGTCAACGCCGTTATTTCAACGGAAACAATGACAATATCTGGTGGCCAACTTGCCACACTCAACACCGATGGATCAGTCACCGTGAATGGGTCAATCGACCCGACCAAACCGTTCACGGGCTGCAACCGTTGGAAGGATATGTGCAACGTAGGCGTGAATTGTTGGAGTCAGGACGCGGAAACCTCTCTGAAAGCCTCGGCCTGCTGCTTTCTCTCGCCGTCTCAGCCATTAACGGAGCTTATAACGCTACTTCCCTGCCAGCAATATGCGGTATTCTTCGATACGAGGCTGTGTGCGGGTTCAGCATTTGATACTGGGAAAACGTAAACGCCCCTCTATGCCTTCAATCTGACGAACGAGCATCCGTCCACCAAGCTCCGGTACGCTGGGGGATGCTGGGATCTTGATCAAGAGCGGAGTCCGGCGGTGGGCACTTAGATGCGAAGCGGCGTAGGAATCATTTACTTGAGATCATTAAAGGATAACGAGGTGATACATATCTGTCCGAAAGAATATAATATCCCGTTTAGATGAATTCTATCAAAACGAATGTTTAGTCTCTGGATTCATCAAGAAAATGCGATTGTTCGACGTACTTCTATGAACGACTCCAGGTCCGCTTTGCTCGTACTCCTCCTTGCTACAACAGACGTGTATGAAGCTCGGATTCGAGGCGAGAACGGCTCCACCCTGCCATACCGAGTGGGTACCGTTTGGCACGCCATTGATCTTCACCTTCATCGTCGTTGGGGTTAGTTGGGTGACCTCTTTCTGTAGACGATCAGAGATGCCAGGGAACATGGTCGTTCCACCTGAGAGAACGACGTTGTAGAAGAGGTGGGCACGGAAATCGTCGTCACCTCTCCAGACGGAGTCGTACCTAGACATGCAAGTGAGCAACTTGGACGATGAAGAAAGACGAAGTAATCGGACTCACAGCATCTCGTGAATGCCAACGCTGCTGCGCCCGAGTAAACTTGGCTGGAATAGAGCTTCTGGGACGGAGAAGCTAGACGGAAAAACTCGCAAGTAGGATAGGAGAGGTAATATTGCTGAGACTTACGCCTCTTTGCCAATTGAAATCGCCTTTCCGTCAGGAAGCGTGTACGACTTCTCCCCTGGAGCCATCTCCGATTCTTGTTCAAAGTCCAAAGCGACATATCCGACTTTTTCCTTGATATCCTCCACGCTGGTACCGGCGTCGATTCCTCGTTCCACGAGCTTCTCGCGTAACGAGTCCGTGAGGTGTCGCCCAGAGATATCGAGGCGGTTGACGGTGTTACGAAGAACGAAACCTGCATAGACAGGAACAGTGTAGGTGACGCCATGGCCAGACTCAAGCACGATCCCATCCCGACGGCCAGCTGCGTAAAGTGATAGCACCGGTTGGACAGCGATGTACAAGGCAGGGACGCCGAACGTTTCGAACATCACTTCAGCCATCTTCTCCTTGGTCTTCTTTGGATTGTCGAGGGATTCGGTGATGAGAACGGGAACTTCTTTGGGGTCGACACGGAGGTTGTTGTTCCCGAAAGCGTGTTCCCATAACTTCTGCATGTTGTCCCAGTCGGAAATCACGCCGTCTTGAATGGGGTATTTGAGGTTGAGAGCGGCACGGTTTGATTGGGCTTCATTACTGCTGGCTTCGTTAGAATCGGCAGAGATGGCAAAAGATGGCATGTACCCCACGTATGCATCTTTCTGAGATCGCCCTACGACGGAGCTGACAACATTGGTAAGTCACAAAGAACAGAAGAAATGTTTATGAACACCTACGGGACAACGACGCCAGGATGATCATCAACTAGTAGAAATGAGGGGCGCGTAGGACTCAAGGATGTGAGACGGAATTACCGCAGACTTGAGAGAGGAAATGAGCATGGCAAGCAAAAGAGGCTGGCGAGCACACGTACATCCAGCCTTAATTGACGAAGACCCATTATCAATCACCTATCCTGAGGTCAGAATGCGGCCGACCTGAGAACTTCGACGACACGTACAACGGCGGGTGCAGAGCTGGCCATTTCAAGTTTGGTTTGTCGCTGAGGAGCTGGAGAGTGGGTTGGGCGTTGAAGAAGTGGTGCAGAGAGTGGCGATCATATGATATATAGTCGGTGCCATCTCCTGCTGAGAGCTTTGACGCCATGAGATCCTTATCAGGCATGTGCTAGATGGTGTATCAGTCGAGTGAGGTAGAGAATGATCCTCGAGTTCGTACCTTGGGCCTCTAGTAGGTGTCTTAGAGACACTGTCCAGTTGGACAATTGCTTCCCCCTACGGCGTATCCTTCTGCCTTCTATCGAGGGTACTTGTACAATTTGAAGGGTCAATAAGATGAGGATCCAAGGTCCAGGGGTGGTGCCAGCGAACGCCAACTTGACTTGGGTTGAGCGCCCGTCGAAGGCGGATATGTGTCAGAGGCGTTTAACATTTGGCTAAGCACATTTCCACGAAAAGTTAAATGCCGCAGCTAGAGACGCGCTCGAGCGCAGACTCGGAAGGGACACCCAATGGTCTGTCGTCGAGCGACTTTAGGGCAGGTGTATAACCGAAAACGTGACCGGTCCAGGTCCGGGGTCCGGGGAGTCAGGCCTCAGGTTGGACTGTCGAGATTGATTTGATCAGGCCAACTGACAGCACCTACTTATGAGCACCCACCCAGCCCTTGCGTACCATATTTCCCCCGCGTATTGGGTTTCTTCAAGCGTGATAACGATAGGCAATCATGGAATCTACATGGCATCATCTCAGCACCCCATATCGCCAACAACTCTCTCAACCATCATACACCCCAGCTTGCGGCAGAGCTTTACGACCATCCAGCTTGTCATTGCAACCATGGCTATGGAACCTTCGGAAGGACTTGTACTTGTAGCAGAAACTTGCCCCCCTCGCTCCTCGCTCCTCCGCTCTCGGCTTTCTAGGCCCCTCCACCCCTCAGAAGTACTCACACTCGTTTTCGATCTAAAGGTTCGACCACCCAGCCCTACTTCTCACAGTCTCTTCTCTTTGAGTTGGAGCATATGCCCGCAATATCCAGCTGTGGACAGAACTCGCGCATTCTGTTCAATAGGCATTTTCCTCTTAGCTCAGATGGCGGAACTCATAGCATCCAAATAGCCGGATCTGGTAGATTTGTGTCAATGAGAGATAATCCGGCCTGGAGGCCACATCTGGCAGCATCTTCGCATAGGATTCTAATTCTTCCTGTCCGACAAGACCATCGCCTGGCCAGATTCAACAATCTCCCGAGAAATCTAGTTCTCAAGATTGCCCATCGGCTGTGGGAGGAGAAGTTTGAGACTTATCAGTCTCAGAACATCTTCTCCATGGCTCTCGTCTGCAAGGCATGGAAGTGTGCCACAAACGTTTATTTTGAAAAGGTTGGTTCCTTTGGGTACTCCATTGGTGACCTAGGAGCGTTGGTCCGGTCTCTCAGGCTTCAGCCGCACATGGTGAATCACATTACGACCTTTCATTTCGATCACACCATGCCCGGTGCTTGGCATTGCGCAGATTTAATCGCCTGTTCCCCGTTCCTCCGTAATCTTCACCTCTCTCAGTTGGCATATGCTGGGTGTCGAGCTGCACTCTCCGCGCGGGCACATATCACAGTACTCCGTGTTTTCGCTGATGCAGTAGACCTGGATATGGATCGTGTTGATAGTCTTCCAGAACTATATTACCTGGTTAGGGGCTGGTCGAGCCTTGAAACGCTTCAGATCGCCGTCTCTAGACATGGTCGATCTTGGTTCTCGAGGTGAGCATCAATGCCTGTGGACTTATACTTTCATTCAAATTCAATGCGACCTCATAGAGCGAAGCAGCAGAAAATAGAGTCATCACCGCAACACAGCGCGTTCTCTCTTCGATCACTGTCACTTTTCGGTTCCAGACAGCCAACAATAATCAAAATGACACACCTACGTCTCTTCCTAGACTCAGCATCGGTGCTTCATACCCTTCAGCTGACCAACTTCTCCGGAATACCAAACAAGGAGTTGTGTAATTTCCTCATCTCGCGTGCGGAGACTCTGGAGTCTCTGACTATCCTTCAGTGTCAACTCGACCGAGAACCTCAAGGCGAGGAGCACGCAATCGACTTAGCGTTGCCCCACCTTAAGAAGCTTCGGTGCCTGAAGGCAGATCACGGAACGGCCAGCTCAGCAGTAATTTCGGGGAAGTCTCGATGCGTCCACCAGAAGCACAAACGGTGCTGTGAGCTTCAGTGGTCGACTCACATTGAAGGACATGTTGAGGAGATTGCGAAGGCACTCGAAGTGACTTGTTGGTCTACCATTCGGCTCGATCTTAGCAGCGGTGGCATACCATCCGAGGCTTCTACCATCGCACAATGGCACAGGACTGCATGGAAGAGTGGGTTCCGGTTGGAAATACAGTTCATAGAAATCGTCGATTGAACCGATACAGTCGCGGCATCGTCGATTATTCCAATACACAGCGCAGAATTGACAGGTAATTTTACAGAAACAAATGTATATCCTCGCTTCCGAACTTTCAACACAGTATCTATGATAAATATGAGTAGATTGCGCAAGCATTGGACTTGTCCGAGTGGTGGCTGTGGATCGGCAGAGAGGAATTGTGTTCGCGGTATGGTAAGGTCATGATCGGCCAAGAGGTAGCTCGTCTTCAAAAGTCACCCATGGCGGGGATTAGTGTTTACGAAGGAAAGCCTGGCAGAAATCGAGACCCTTTTTGTTGAGTTGCATGATAATACGCAACACGACCCATGTCTAAACAATCCGTTCAACGGTTTTTTGGTTTCGCTCTGAGGAATCTGCAAGAAGGAGGTAGTTCTCTGCCTCACACCTAAGACATTCCAAGAAAGGAAGCAGGCAACCCTCCAGCTTTCGGGCATCTGCGGCTGAGTTTGGGTGGGTTGATTCAATCCGATTAATCTGTTGTCGAATCTTGACCTACCGTCTGTCTTGTTCGATTCCGTTGGCAGCAATCCCAGAAGCTATGACCTCCCCACCAGACACTTCTAACCCTAATTCCTCGTCATATTGGGTTTCCTCCAGCGTGATATCCAAACGCGATAATGGAATATATGCAAAGCCGTTTTATTACCCCATCTCACCAACAACTCTCACGATCATCATACATCCCCGCCTACGAAAGAGATTATCAGCTATACACCTTGTCATTGCCAGCGTCGCTGAGGAAGTCTCACAGGGACTCGTACAAGTGTCGGAATATCATTTCCCCTCTACCAATACATCTTCCACGTCGCTCTCTCAGGCTGACTCGGTTCATCGCCTTCCTGAGCTGCTTCATGGCACCGAAGTGCTCACACTTGTTCTCGAGCTAAAGATTCGCTCACCAGGACCGGGCTTCGTCTCGGGTTGTCTCCTATTTGAGCTAGAGCATATGCCTGCGCTATCTAGCTTCCAGCGGGACCCGCGCATTCTCCTTACCAAACATTTCCCTCTCAGGCAGGGAGACGGATTGCACACCGTGAGACTCCTCGGATCCGGCAGATTTGTGTCAATGAGAGGTGTTTCACCTTCTCAGCCTCATCATGCCGCGTCTACACACTGCTTCGAGGTCTTTCCCATATGTAGACACCACATTACGGTCGAGTTCGACAATCTTCCAAGAGATTTGGTACTCAATGTTGCCACTCACCTATGGGAAGAGAACGTCGAGAATGAGGATTATGAGGGTCAAATGTGGGATGGAATGTCCGAGAATGATCAGTCTCGGAACATCCTTTCCATGGCTCTTGTGTGCAAGGCGTGGCGATACGCTACTGCAGTCTATTTCCAGAAAGTTGGCTCTCTTGGCTATCCTATTCTTGACTTAGGTGCATTGGTCCAGTCTCTTAGGTTGCAGCCAAAGATGGCTATCCACATTAGGAACCTTCACTTCACGAACATCTTGATGGGTCATTACAAATGTAAGGAGCTGATCTCCTACTGTCCGTTTCTCTGCGATCTTCAATTATCGTATTCGATGTATCGTCAGTGCCGAGCTTTACTCCGTGCTCGGCCTAACATAAAAGTACTCCGCCTTGTTGGGGATTATAGACGCCTAAATCCACATTGGGTCGATAACCTTCTGGAGATAAATGATCTAGTTAGACGTTGGGCAGGATTACAGACTCTCGAGATAGCCGTATCTGAAAGTCGCCTGTCATCCGTCTCGAGGTGAGCGCCAGCAATACCACTTAGTTAAAATCATGTATGTTAAAATCTGTCACAGGGTAAACCAACAGAGCACGGAGCCTCAATCCTATGCTCACACATTCTCCCTTCTCGAACTCTCCCTTCATGGCTGTGATGAACCAACGACAAAGATTGAAATGGCACACCTACGCCCTTTCCTTAGCGCAGCACCAACACTTCATACCCTCCAACTGACCAACTTCATGGGAATACCCAACCAGGAGATGCATGACTTGCTCATATCGCGGAGTGGGGCGTTGAAGTCTTTGACTGTCCATCTCTGTACATTCGAACGAGAAAGCCAGGAAGAAGAGCATGCAATTGACGCAGCCATGCCTCACCTGGAGAGTCTGCAACATCTTGAGGTGGATTACCCAACTGCAGGAGTCGCAGCGATTGCGAAGAAACCTCGATGCGTACAGCATATTGATGAAGGGTGCTGTGAACTTCGGTGGTCAACCAATAACGATGAAAATCTCGACCCGCAGGAGATCGCGGAAGCGCTTGAAGTAACCGGTTGGTCGATCATAACGATGTATATCGACTCCACTAGACCGTCAATTGCGCCTGCAATCCCCATATGGCATAGAGTTGCAAGGCAAAGAGGAATCGAGTTGGAGATAGAATATATGTGATTCGAAATCAACTGGTACGAACAAATCCTTTCTTATCTAAGTGAACATCAACTGAGAATCTTCGCCAGCCAATGATATTTCACAGCGAACGTAGATGGTCAGATTTGGTTGGGTTCGACAAAAACTTGCAGTCCAAGACGACGCGATGCAAGTATGCGTACAAGAACTTTCCGAATTTTGTTACGATCTTTCGTTTGAGATTGAAGTGCACATATAACTAAAATAGATACTACGAGAATGTATAGTATTCCTGCGTTCAATTCCTACGTTCAAGTATCACGGACACGGAAAACGAGAGGCGAGAAGGATAGTGGAAGTATGAAGGAAATCAATAATCGGGATAAAGAACTTAGATAAGTCCTCATCCAACAGCCCACAAGCAAGTGAAGAGAATATGTGAGGACATGAGAAGCACATGACCGAAGATAACGAACGAGTCCACGGCTTAACATCCAACGTCCAAACATCCACAAGACTACTCGCATTTTTGGGAGCCCTCGTAAGCGGACGCAGTTGCCCAAGTGAAATAAGTCCAGGAGGCAGCGGCACATACTCCCATACCCACTCGTCGGGCTTGACAAACTGCTTGACCTACTATCATCCCTTGATTTTCGTCCGTTGCTTGAAGGTCATCCATCCCCAAAACTAGATGGTATACCATCGTCTTCATCGAACTCTGCACCCGGGAGTACTACCGGGGGTGAAGAGTCGCATATGCCTGCAGACGAGCACAACGGGGCAGAGTAGGGTAATCCCTGCGGCTATTATGCTGTTTCGTCGAGGGTTGGAGAATGATGGAGCAGCGGGGAGGGAAGGTGGAAGTTTAGCTGCTATCTATCGGATGCAGAGCACGGGTCAACACGAGAGAAGAGGAAGAGAAGGAGCTTACATTGATAGGAACGACTGTTGAATGCCTCCTTGATCATCTTGAACGGCCCTCGTGAAGGCACAGGAGTCGTAGTTTGAGGAAGTCGACCCAAAACTGGGTTCGGAGAAGTTAGGTTCGACATATCGGACTCGTTTCTAAGACGCCGATGCAGAGCCTGATCCTCCATATCAAGAATGTGTGCCAAATCTCTCCACAAGAGGTGAAGAGTTAGCTTACCGTTCTCGCACCACTCGACGGAGATGGTGGAGGAGTTGGAGTCGTCATTGTTGGTGGCGGTGTGTACGTTATGCCTGGACCTAGGATAAGCGTGGTACGCAGGAAAAGGCCAACTAAATATTCACTTTCAGGCTTGATTAGCAAAGACCCATTCCTCGCAGTTAGCAGCAGGGACTGCGTTGGTAGTTTGGTTGCTTCGCTAGCGGGTGTCATCGTGTCAGGAGCGAATGAAGTCGTATAGCAGGAAGCCGAGTCGGAAGTTTTGAGATATACAACGTCGTTAGCGCCGCCTGTTCGGGAGTTTGGACGCTGTCAAGAGTCCCACGAGGCATTTGCTAGATAGGCTATCAGTCAAGCCAGGGCAAAGGATGGCGTTCGAATTCGTACCTGACTACATGATCATACATGTCGTACGAGGCTTTCGCCAGCAGTGAGTTGGTATCTTGGCGAGTCTCTTGGTCGAGGTCTTGCTGGAATGTTGTAGACCTGAATCGACGAGGTGAAGGTAGAGTTGGCAATGTAGGCGGTGTTGGTTGGCACTCAAGTTTTAGCTTGACTAGGATGGACACGGTCGTAGGATACGGATACACATGAGAGGAGATCCATGCATTACTACCTGCGGTTCTAGGAGATATTCAGAGTAGCTTAGCGCAACGTGAGTATCAGTTGAGGCGAGTACAGACCAAACCAACACGAGGCAGCGGCGTCAGTCAGTCAATGAGTTTAGGGCAGGCGTATAATCGGTAACGTGATAAGTCCGACCAACCCGGAGTTCGTTATCCAGACTCGGACGCGAGCTCGTCAGTCGTTCACTGGCCCTTTGGCGACGCCCCTGTGCTGAGTACCCATAACCAACAGCAACAAGATTTAAAGAGTAGTTGCTACAGTGTCGCGACGGGATATAGCTGAGGAAACTCAACATCTTGGCTTACAGTTACTCGGTTGATTGATAGCCTGATCCAAAGATGGCGGAGGCTGACCAGAGCCGCAGTTGTGACTCTTAAAGGCTTCAAGTTGTAGGCGCCGGTTCGATGTTCAACCTCAACATGGAAATCACACCACCACCTCCGTCGCCGTACTGGATCTCCTTCAGTACAACAAGGAGACGCATTCTTTATCAGCCCTCATCCTTTCCCAGATCTCAATATCTCTTTCCGACATCGGTATCAATCATTGTACACCCCAGCCTACGACAAAACCATTCGTCCATCCAGTTGGTTATTGCCACTGTGGCCGATAAAGCTTCACTAGAGCTCATATGTATCTCCGAGAAGCGCTCTCTGATCTCGTCCCCCTCCACCTTTGATACACCCTCAAACCGCTCGCCACTCACGATCGTGCTTGAGTTGAAAGTCCGTGCCAGCGAAGATTTCTTCCCGAGTGCTCATTCTTTTGAGTTGAAGCCGAACCCAGCTTTGTCCTCCTCCGACCCGTCGCCGCGCGTTCTATTCAGCAAACATCTTCCCCTCTCTCCAGAGCACGGATCTTGCACAGTTGCTCTGCTAGGTTCAGGTCAATTCTCGTTACCGAGGAATAATCGTATCGTGCATCGACGCTTGAACCATCCTTGGGATACATCCGAGTACTGTATCTCCATCCTCCCCACTCAGCGAGCTCCTCAGTCGCTAAGAGACAGCATATCCGCGCTCCCCGCCAAGGTCCTGCTCCGCATCGCCACTAGCCTGTGGGAGAAAGAGGATGAGCCTGGCAGGAAGCCTAGAAATATATTTTCCATGGCTCTGGTCTGTAAAGCGTGGACGCATGTTCTCGTCGTCTACTTCCAGAAGATCGGCTCTCCTGGAACTCGAATATACCATCTGGGTGCGGTAGTCAAGTCTCTTAGATATCAGCCACAAATGGCTGAGTATATGACGACATTTCACGCCGTCGATACTATGGCAATAGATCTGTGCGTGGAGTTCATCTCCCACTGTCCGTTTCTCTGTGACCTTGAATTACCCCATCTACTATATTGTCAATGTCGAGCAATGTTATCAACTCGAACGAATCTCAAACGTTTACGCGTCCTCTCCCATCGTCCCATCCCCAACCCAGATGAGGTCGATACCCTTCCGCAACTCTGTGACCTAGCCAGACGGTGGACAAAACTTGAAACTCTCCATATGCCCATAACTGAGAGCCCACAATCGACGCTGTCCCAGTGAGTGATCTCCCTGGTGATACCATATACAGGATGCTAATAGAAACAGGATGACAGGACAGATAAATGAGCCACAACTCGGAACCCCGTTGTCTCCATTGTATCTCCAAGATTTGTCGCTGGTCGGTTGTCAAAAACCAACTCTCCTCGCAATGGACGACCTAGGACACTTAATGCACTCATCTTCCCCACTTCATACCCTCCAACTGACCAACATCGGCGGGATACCCAACAAGGAGATGTTAAATCTTCTCATCTCATTTGGTGAAACACTGAAACGTCTCGTTATCCTTCGGTGCAACTTTCAGATGGAAAGTCAAGAGGAAGAGCATGCAATCGGGGCAGCAATGCCTCACCTACGGAGAGTTCAATTTCTCGAAGCGGATTTTCCAACAGCTGGACCCGCAGTCATCGCAAAGAAGCCTCGATGCATTGATCACGTTGATGGACGTTGTTGTCGGTTGAAATGGGCGATCTCTGGATGCAAAGATGACGAAGGGATGATCGAGGAGATTACTCAGGCTCTCCAAATGACTGGTTGGTCTAACCTCTACTTATATCTTGAATTTACCAGGGCACCTGCCGAGGGTGTCATCACTCGCCTTCATAGAACTGCAGCTCAGAGGAAGATCAACTTTGTGCTAAGATCCCGGATTGTGGCCAACCTAGGGATAACATCATAATGAATAATGTATGCGTACAGGACCTTCCGTTACTTCTGTACTATTCATAATGACTGTCGATACAAGATTCAGGTGGATTGATAAGAGGAATAGTTGCTACCAAGATGGACGATATTATTTGCGAGGAGTGCAAACGGTTTGGTAGGAAGAGGTACAAATCATGGAAGATAACGGTCATATTCGTGGCGCAATATCTCAGCCTCCGACATCCCCAGCGCCCCTTCCACGCTAACATCCTCCAGCCTCGCAACACGCTCCCAACCCACCACTCCGAATCCAATTCGCAATTGAGAGACACCCTCCAAGCAGACTCAGTTTCTCCGATACAGCAGTCCTGATGGTCAGGTGCAAGATCGAATGCCAGGTAAGGAGTTATAACAAACTGAGAATGCAGGATGAGCAGGACAGGTAAGAAGAGGCCAGGGAAATACTCACGTCCAGGCTCAAATGACCAAAACTCATCTGTTATCACCAATCTTCGCATCGAATGACACAGGATTTGTCGACTGTGTAGATATAAGACAGGGGGCGCCTGAGCGAATTCGGGTGCTTCGCGAAAGCTCGGGGGCAGCGTCGAGGCGTGTTCGGCAGCACAAAGTAGTGATGCATACCACGCGATATATTTCGTTGATGGCTCCATCTTGCTGAGAGCTTCGAGATTGTCAAGGTGCGTATGCTGGATGGGCAGCCATCAGTCAGGCGATTGATGCTCGAATTACGCTGTTAGGTTCAACACATGCTCTCCGATACCAGCAACGCGCAGGCGTGGAGCCTTGGTCACTCCCGACTGAGCTCGTTGAGCAAAGAGTCTCAGGAGAGGATCAGCATGCTGAGTTGAGTGGCTTGCAAGAGGCCGCGAATTTGATAGGACATATGCTCAGGTCGGCCGTTAGAAACTAGGCATTTTGTCAACATCCCTGAACGCAATCTCAGAGAGAATGCCAACCAAACCGTGTTTCCGAAGCCCAGGAATGTGTAGAGGATGCAGGCAGCATTGGAAGCGGACTCTCAGGCTGAGCATCGTCAAACGTTGGCGGATCCAGGCTTAGGGCAGGTCTATTGACGAGGAACGTGACCGGTCCGGGATTCCGGCCCAGCCCGCTCGGATCAGAGTGGGTCCAGGCTCCTCATCTCCCGATTCTGTTTCTGTTGACTGACGTACTTGAGCAACTATGAGTATCAATCAAGACTTTGTCAACCAGAACCCCCCATGTTGGGTTTCCTTCAGCATGATAACGCGAGGCGATCCTGGCATATACATGGATTCGTCTCATTACCCAATCTCGCCAACAGCTCTCTCAATCACCATACACCCCAGCCTACGACAGAACTTCTCAATTGCCCAGCTTGTCATTGCCACCGTAGCTGACGAAGCCGCGCAAGGACTTGTTGTTGTGACGGAATCGCACCCTCCGTCCTCGGTCCCTGGCTATCACCCTTCCGATCTTCCTGACCTCTCGAGGATGCTCACAATCATTCTCGAGCTCAAAGTTCGGCTACCCAGCTCTAATTTCTTCTCAGGATCTCTTTTGTTTGAGTTGGAGACTATGACGGCGCTTTCTAGCCTCAAGCAGAACTCACGCATTCTGTTCAGAAACCAGTTTTCCCTTAGCTCCGAAGGCCAATCTCACACGATTAAGTTGCGTGGATCGGGTAGATTCGTGTCGGCAATAAATATCGCAGCCTGGCAGCCCCATCTGGCGGTATCCACGTATCAAATAGCAGTCCTTCCTACTCGGCAAGGTCACGTTGGGGCCAGATTCGCCAGCCTTCCGCGAGATCTAGTGGTCGATGTTGCCAATCATCTTTGGGAACAGAAATTTGACATTTACCAGTCTCGTAACATCTTCTCCATGGCCATAGTCTGCAAGGCCTGGAAGTACGCTACTTCGACCTACTTTCAGAAGGTTGGCTCTCTTGGCTACTCTATCCGTGACGTAGGAGCGCTCGTTCGTTCCTTGAAGTTACAGCCCCAGATGGCTAAGCACTTCACGACCTTTCACCTTCAAGCTCAAACCACGCCCGGCTTTGGGCACGTGGAGAGTTGTACGGAACTAATTGCCTGCTGCCCATACCTCCAAGATCTTCAATTATCTCACTCAGTATATCATCAATGTCGGGTTGCACTCTCAGCGCGGAGGAATATCAAAATGTTACACGTCTTTGCTGATGTTGTAGAACTGGATCCAAATCACGTCGACACTCTCCCAGAACTGCATGATCTGGTCAGAGATTGGGCCAACCTTGAAACGCTAGAGATATCCGTATCTAATAGCCCCCGGTCCTCTCTCCCGAGGTGAGCATCATTGACCTCAGGACTCAGATCATCGAAAGTGAAATTCCACACAGGAGCACGTGTCATAAAATGGAAGCAGAAACCCAGCCTAGTGCCTTATCTCTGCAGTCTGTCTCTCTCTATGGCTGTACCGAGCCAACAGAGATTGAGATGACACACCTGCACCCTTTCCTACATTCAACTTCAGCCCTTTGCACCCTCCAGCTGACCAACTTCTCCGAGATATCTAACGAGGAGATGCGTAGCCTCCTCATATCCCACGGCGAGACACTAGAGCTTCTGACCATCCTGCGCTGTAGATTGAAACGACAGCACCAGGAAGAAGAGTTCGCAATCGATGCAGCCATCCCTCACCTTCGAAAGCTTCAATATCTCGAGGTGGATTACGCAAGCGCTGGATTGGGAGCAGTTACAAGAAAACCTCGATGCATCCAGTATGTAAATCGACGCTGCTGCGAGTTGCAGTGGTCGACCGACGATGACGGAAGTATCAACCAATTCACGGACGCGCTCAAAGTGACTGGTTGGTCTGTCATTCGACTGCGCCTTAATGGCAATGGCTTAGACACTGCGTCACCTATGATGGTACAATGGCGAATGACCGCAGCGCAGCGAGGAATCGAGTTGGCAATAGAAAGGATGTCGTAAGTTAGGGTGAAGCCATCACAAGTCTGCATATATCAATTCTCCTACGAACAAACTCGGAAACTCCTCTAAGAACGACATAGAATCAGGTGTAGAAGCTACAGCTGTAATTTACGGGAAATCACATTTTCTTTTTTTGGCTTGTAGTGGCGAAGGTTTGTGGTCCAATTATTGACAAGCGAAGGTTGGTCCGGTACTATGTGGGTTAGGGGTTACTTTTTCCGACTCCGATCAATCGAGCCTCTTTCCTTTGACGGTGATCCACTACATTCCAGACGTACGATGGAGATTTCGCAACGGGATTCTTCGCCATACTGGCTCTCTTTCAGTACAACATCCAGGCTCGATACCTCGATATACTATCCCGAATCCCATCCCATTTTACCAACAGCCTTCTCAATCAATGTTCATCCCAGTCTCAGAGAGCGACATTCGTCAGTACGGTTCATTATCGCCACAACGGTTGACGAAGATCCACAAGACTCTATACGCATCTCGGAACCTCCATCTTTGGCCTCGTCCTTCAAATCGTCCTCACAATCTCTCGACAACTCAACACCGCTCACGATTGTGATGCAGTTGAAAACTTGTCCCAGCGACCAATACTTTCTGAACTCTCTCTTCTTTGAGCTGGAGCCAAAGCCAGCTCCGTCCGCTTTCAAGACATCCCCACGCATCATTTTCGACAAGAATCTTCCTCTTCAAGCTGGCTTAGAATGCGGGCTATCTCACATAGTCGTACTACGAAGTTCAGGCAGATTCATATCATACATCAAGGTTCCGGGCTGGCGACGTCATTTAGCTGTATCTGAATACCAGATTTCCATTCTCCCCACTCGACGAGACAGCCAAGTCAGCTTTGACAAGCTACCAAGGATGGTTTTACTCGACATCGCCAACCGCCTGTGGGAAGAGAGATCCAATGTCAGGAACTCTAAAAACATCCTCTCCATGGCCCTTGTCTGTACCGCTTGGAAATGCGCTCTCGAAGCATATTTCAGAAAGGTCGGCACTTCCGGCTATTATATACACGACCCACGAGCTCTAGTGGAGTCTCTCAACTTCCAGCCGGAAATGGCTCGATACATCACCGCGTTTCACTACAAGTATCACGAAGCGCCGCCAGAAGAGTTCAAAGACTTGATTTCCGTATCGCGATCTCTTTGCGATCTCGAAATACCCCGGGAGCTGTATTACCAATGCAGGACGACTCTATCGAATAGGACGAATATCAAGAAGTTCCGTGTCTTAGATTACACATCCACCTTGGACTCAGATGGAAACGTTCTTCCAGACATAATTGAGGCCGACAGCCTTCCAGAACTCTATGACCTAGTTAAACGCTGGGAACAGCTCGAAGTTCTTGAAATTTCGGTTTCTGAGTAAGTGTAAAATAGTTAGCGATAAGACAGCTGATTTATCGTTTTGAAGCCTGACGAAACAGCGGATCTTGGAGTCACCAGTCATCTCATCGCCATTCTCTCTTCAAGAGCTATCTTTTACCGGCTATAAATCGCCAACGAATCTCGACATGAAGCATTTACGCCTCTTCTTAGGCTTAACTCCGACGCTCCATACCCTCAAATTGGTTTGCATCGGAGGCATATCAAATACAGAAATTCGCCGTCTCCTCATGTCGCTCAGTCAAACACTAAAGCAGCTGACTATTCTCAGTTGTAGACTAGAAATGGAGGCCGACGGAGAGGAGCATGCAATCGACGCCGCAATGCCTCATCTCCAGAAACTCGACTTCCTCGAAGCCGATTATCCGACTGCTGGAGTCGCAGTGGTGTCAAGGAAACCTCCGTGTACCAAGCATATCAACAAAACGTGTTGTAGTCTCCTGTGGAGGATCGTTGACTATCGCGACTACGAGGAGATTGCACGGGCGATTGAAGTGTCTGGTTGGGCGACCATCGTTTTGTCTCAGGACGTTGGAATGGTCCCGTCTCAAGAACAGTGGACTCTTCTGCAAGGTGCTGCGACGAGGAGAGGGATCTTGTTGAATTTAGAAGCTCAAAGCTATCGTTTTTAGTTAGCGCTATTATTACTACTTTTCAGTCTTATTCCCGGAGTAATTTGTCAAATTTTTGTTGAACATCCAGTGAATATGAAGCGACGAATGAGGATCTTTGGAAGTCAGCTCAAGAAATGACAAACTTATGACATTTTGCGGCACTTCCATCCCACAACTCATTTTCTAGGTACTCCGTATTTTGGGCCATAAACCCAGGTCTAGGTACTCAATTGCTTCTCACACCCCTTTTCTATGCTGAGTGCCTCGCCCTTACGTTCCTTGGAGTCAATGACGGTTATCCTTCGTCGTAAACGTGGTGGTGGAACCCAAGTGGGGTTTGGTTGTCCTGGAGCACAGCCACATGTTCTGACGATCAATTTGCCCTGTGAGTTTCTCTGGCATCTCCCTGCATCATTCCCCTCTCTGTCAACCTCTCCGCGTCTACTTTCTGGGGGTCGTGGCGTCCTTTGCCTCTCTCGTCGTTGGTCTACCCGGAAGAACTGGGTGAAGCAGAGAAAATATTGAGCAAAGAAGCGAAGAGCGTTCGATGACATGGCTAGCGGTTCAACATCCTCGTCATCTATGCCAGTGACAACGCCACCGCCAAGTCCCAGTCCACCGTTATCTACAACACCACCGCCAACGACTGCAACGCCTCCACCATCTACCTCCACGACCAGTACAGGAAAAGTACGCCTACCTTACTACCTTGCTTGAGGTGCTTTGACTAACTTTTTGGTAGCGTGCAGAATCTGATGGAGAATCCGGCTCCTCATCGCCGTCTCCTACCTCATCACCAACGACCTCTCCAACAAGTCAACCACCTACGACTTCAGACCCGGGAACCACCACTCCTCCTCCCACGACTGACCCAACCACATCTCCGTGAGTTTTACCCTCTGAGTTTACACCCAGAAGCAGGCTCTGAAGCACGAACAGGACAACCACCAAACCCACTCATACGACTGAAACGACCAGTCATACGACGCATACATCCGACACAGATACCACTTCTAGCTCGTCTCCGACTAGCGATACCACTGAGGCAACATCAACTGAACATTCGTCTACTAGGAACGGCGGGACGCCAACAAACGGCTCTAACCCGCCGAACGCGACATCTCAAAACCCAATATCGGGCGTTCCGTCTCAAACCATCACGTCCCCTCCTTCATCAGAATCATTCACGACGATCACTACTGTGATCAATGGACATTCTACCACGGTATGTACCTCCTTCCTTCCTTCCTTCCTGTCCATCATCCTGACCATGATCCGCGCCCAATAGATAACCTCCCAACTCCCAACCTCGCTCTCCACTGCTCCTCCATCGCTGTCAAGCGGTAAACGGAATGCTATAATAGCAGGTTCGACTGCCGCAGGGGTCCTCCTTCTTCTACTACTCCTCTCAGTCGTATTCGTCTACCGCCGAAAACAGCTCTCCACAACCTTTGATACTCTCCTCCATCCTCGCAGGAGTAGGAGAGAACGTAGAGGTCTCTTGGATGGAGAATTCGACGATGACGATGGAGACCTCGCTATGCGTGCCTACCGAGACTTTGCTTCCACAACAAGCGTTCCGAGCACATATAGCATGCCCTCTCTCGGAGGCGGAGCCGTCGTCAGTGATAGCACCCCGACCCACAGACACAGACGAAGTCTAACCCCCTCCCAAATACCCACCAACCCACTCGGTCCCATACCCGGAACTCGACCACTAAATACCTCAATGCTAAGCGTCAACATCCCCGTTCCGCAACCAACACCTGGAGAACCGGAGATGATTACTGCTACTGCTGGGGAGAGAGTAGGGCAGATGGAGAGAGCGTTGAGAGAGGCTGTGTATACGGATCCGTTTGAGGGTGGGACGATGTTGAGAGGGACGGGGGAGAGTTTTGATTTGCAGAGGATTGTGGAGGATGTCATGGGACCGAGTAGTTCGACTGCTACGGTTACGGGTGCTGCTGCTGGTGCCGTTGCTGGAACTGCTGCTGCTGCTGCTACTGGAGGATCGAGGTCGTCCCCACACGCGCATTCAGCATCCCCGTCATACGACTCGACCTTCTCAGGAGGAATACCCCTCGATCGTCAATCAACTCATAATTCACTCTTAAACGACCCATTTAGGAGTTCATCGCCAACAAAAGCCGCAGTTGGGTCTGTCTATTTCCCGGTTCCTTCTACGGCCGCAGATGAAGGGTTGTTGGGCTATGATGGACGACCCTCTGGTGATAGTAGGATTTCGAATGGAAGCAGAAGGTCGGGAGATGATGGAGAAGGGAGAAGGTCAAGCAGTCCGTCAAGTCCGACGAGTGGGTATGCGGCACTACCTCCTGGAGCTGCTGCACCGAAGAAACCGAGTCCGCTTGCGAGGGCTTTGTCGAGTGCGAGTAGTATTGTGAGTGGTGGGTTTGGGAGGGCGTTGTGAGGGGGGTTAGCGGTTACCTTACCGAACCATTTCTGCCGCTTTTCTGGTTGAATCTTGGTTTAGGACTTGTCACTCTTTATTCCTATTATTCGCCTCTTTATGTACACCCACTATCTTTGAGCTTTTCGTTTTTGTTTTTTGTGTTGACGATTTTTTGGACGCGTTGATACCATCCATCTTTTGTAGCATTTATTTTTGTTATTGACACAGTTTAATCTTATACGGACGGTCGTAACGAAATTCAAAAGTTCTTGTATATATCCGAGTCTATTCTTTGGTCCATCTTTCGTTCGCGGAATATCCACCTGTTAGGGTCAGAAAAAGTAACGCTAACCCCCATAGGACATTGAAAAAAAAGAAACATCGTCATTCGAGACAAGAACTCATACTTCATAATAGACAGTCAAAGCCCGGATTGTGATTAAAAGAGCCACATCTGATACTACGTTGCTTTACCGCGACCCCTCCACATCAACTATGACATACCCTCAACCGCCAACTCAATTCCTCTCTGCCTCGCAATCATTCTCCATCGTCCCATCATAGATGCAGCAGCAGCGGATAAGCCTCTGCTAGTAAGACGGAGTCGAATGATAGACCAACCAGTCACTTTGAGGGCCTCCGTGAGCTCCTTGAGATATCTATGATTGTTACATGACCACTGCAGCTCGCAACAGTGTTTATCCACATGATAGACACATCGACGTTTCTTTGCGATCGCTGCTATTCCAGCAGTTGGGTAATCCACATCAACCTGTTCAAGCTTTTTGAGGTGAGGCATAGCTGCATCGATTGCAGATTCATCTTCCTTGCGTTCTCGCTTGAATGTACAGCGAAGAACGGTGAGGAGCTCCAATGTTTCACTGTGGGAGATGAGGAGGGTGCGCATCTCCTCGTTAGAGATCCCTGAGAGGTCGGTTAGCTGGAGGGTGTGAAGAGTTGATGTTGGTTGGAAGAAGGGTCGGAGGTGTGTCATTTCAATTTTTGTTGGTTGTGTACAACCAGAAAGAGACAGTGATCGAAGGGAGGATGTACTGAGGTGGGAAGGTGGTTCCTGTTTCTGGGATTCTCCTGGAAGAGAAGGCTGCGACCGCCCAGAGATGGGGATTTCGAGCGTTCTAAGGCTCGCCCAATCTCTGGCCAGGCTTGACAGTTCTAGAAGAGTATCAACCTGGTTTGGATCTAGCTCTACTTCATTAACGATGACGCGTAGCCTTGTGATATTCTCTCGCGTTGAGAGTGTATTTCGGCATGATCGATAGAGTTCATGAGTTATTTTGATATCGTGGAGGCATTGACAACAAGATATCAATTCTGCACAATATTCCACGTGCCCAAAACAGGTTATGGTGTCATTGACCCGAAAGGTTGTGAAGTGTTCAGTCATCTGTGGTTGCAACCTAAGAGAACGAACCAAACCTTCAACGTTATGGATAGTGTAGCTATGAGAGCCGACTTTCTCAAAATAGGCGGAAACAGCATATCTCCAGGCCTTGCAGACGATAGCCATAGAGAAGATATTTCGGGCTTCGTAATGATTAAACCTATCTTCCCATACGTGATAGGCAACATCGAGTACTAGATCTCGCGGAAGATCTGCAAATCCAGCTACATTGGGGTTTTGCCACGTGGGGAGGACTATAACTCGATGTGTAGGCGCAGAGGGAAATCGCTGCCAGGACTGGAGATTTTTTGTCGATACAAATCTACCAGATCCAAGTAATTTGATCGTGTGAGATCTACCATCGGAGCTCAGAGGAAATTGCTTGTCGAAGAGAATACGTGCATTCGGTTGAAGACTAGATAGAGCAGGTACGTGCTCCAGCTCAAAGAGAAGACAACGTGGCAATGAATTAGGGCCGGGATGTCGAACCTTTAGCTCGAGAACGATTGTGAGCACTTCCGAGGCGTCAGGAGGCTCGGCGCGGTGATATTTGGGTAATGAGGATGGAGGACGTAGTTCTGTCAGAAGAACGAGTCCGTGATCAGCCTCTTCAGCTACTGTGGTAATGACAAGCTGCATGGCTGAAAAGCGCTCTCGCAAGCTGGGGTGTACGGTGGCTAAGAGAATTGATTCCATGTATATCCCGGCATCTTCTCGGGTAATCACACTCAAGGAGGCCCAATATGAGGAATTACGCTCGAGAATGGCCTGCTTGATACCCATGTTTTGCTGCGGTTGGTTGGTTTGAACGAAGTTGGGACTCTCAGGTCAAGTTCCGGACCGGTCACGGTTTCTCATTAACACACCTGCCCTAAAGTTGTTGGGGTTCAGCCTGATAGACCTTCGAGTGGCTTTTGAGAGGGATTCTCATTCAACGAATCCCTCCTTACTACATAACGTTGCAGTCAATATCACGCTTTCTCGCCTATTTCTGGCGCTTTAACAACACAATTGCTGGTGTTCTCGTCAAGGAACCATGCATAGCCTTGAAATGTCTGCCAAACTGAATTCTGTGCGCGGTCCCTCCTTATCCTGTCGTCTTTTTGTCTGGATTCTTGGTCAGGGAGCCGAACCAAAAGTACGATTAGCTGTGATGAGCTTCTGGCGCGCCATTGAGGTTGTTAAAGCTGTGGCCTATGAAGCGAAGTACGAACCCGATCGCCATACTCTTGCCTCGCCATTTACTCCTTGTATTGATACATTTCAATTTCGAATTTCGTTCGGGCGATTTCACTTAGATCCCAAAATTTCTGTACATATCCGAATCTAATTATCCGTTCACGAGGTAGTCACCAACTATTACTTTGTCTGCACTTCCCACCCCTCAATAACTATCTCCAAATCCTCCTTCTTTTCATCCAATGGTCTCGCCCCATAAAACCCCACCTTAACCTCCTCATCCTTGCCTCCGAATACCCATGTAACCTCCCTAATCATCTCTCCCCCAACCTTCACAAACAAACTTGACCGAGTCCCGCCTTCCTCCCTCTCAATCTCAACCGTAGTCCTAACTCTCCCAGTAACGTCGATCGAACCGGGTACAGGTGGCGCCATACTCCAATCTGAGGAAACTTGACCTGACCCGCCCGGAGTGACGACGATTCCACGTTTAGGCTCCCCGTTGTATTGTTCGAGCCCGGCTTTGATCCATTTCTTCGAGTCACTTGGGAAGAGAAGGACTAGCCCGGCTTGGTCGTAGAGAACGGTGGGGAGGTAAGAGAATGTTACGGAAGCACGGACTAGAGACGATAGTTGGACGGTGAGTAGGAAAGTTGGTTGGTTATGGGAATTTATGGCTTCGTCGGAGGGAGATGCGTCGAAGGAGGTTGGTTTAACCCAGAGATCAGTTTTGGGAGGTGCGAGGAGGGTGAATGGGAAAGAGGAAGGCGGGGATTGGGAGGTGTTGAGAGCGGTCAAAGAAGGTGCCGGTACTGCTGTCATCGTTGGAGGTTTTTGGTGGAGAGGATGGATGTTGTTCAGGGCGTTTTATAGCCAGAGGCTGGCCAGATGATGAGCGTCATAGGATGCACTCGGAGAAACTTCGGAGGTACGGATCTCGACTTTGAGTTGCTCTTGGCTCAGCTTCCTCGAGCTATCGACGTGGTTCATGGCGTGGAATACGATGGATTAGCAAGCTCGAAGGCTTGGAAAATCATGTGGCTCTTCTCTATGGCCCGGTCATCCGATACACAAATCACTATGAAAGATTCGACATACCCCATTTCCACGCCACCCTCCCCTAGCACGGCCTTGAGTCCCCAGCGTCAATCTGACATATCATAATAAGCGCTCAGTCACGGTGTCAAATCAACTTCTCTATTGATACCTCTTTCCTAGTATGTGCACGAATGATGAGAGCCTAAACAGGAAGGTCCTCTGTTGATGGCTCTTCAAGTAAGCAGAAGCCGTGATTATTGTGACAGCGATTAGCTCTCCTTGAATCCCATCCACCAACCTCAACAGCACCCATATGCCTTCCAGCAGTCTTACCTGCGGCCCTAAGCTCTCAGATGAGATTATTGGGTGTATCTTCGATCACATTGTGCCTAATTCCCACCTCCGTCACGATGAGAACAGGGCCACTCTGAAGTCCGCTTGCCTAGTCTCTCATCAGGTGGCATACTACGGTAGACGTGGTCTCTACACAGAAGTTCACATCACAAATCGCAAAGAAGGGAATCACTTCCTAGGGCTCTGTCGTCGCCATGCTGACATGCCCTCCCACATCAAGCACCTTTCGATCGCCGGTGCAGACGGGTGGAATAGAGATGTTTGCGTCAAACCTCTCATTTCTCTCTTGAATATCCTAACCACACGAGGCGCAATTAGGTCCATTCGAGTTGTATTCCAAACGCCATGGGATAATTGGACACCAAGCCTGCAGGCTGCGTTCATTACTTTTATTCTTGCTTTTCCGAATAAAATCATTGAATTTGCAAACATCTGTGAATGCTTCCCCTTTCAATACCTGCCTATTCCTTGGATATGCAGTCGTCTCAGTCTTAACGGGTTCGCAAAAGCGCAGGGAGTGCAGCCTCGCCCGAAAGAACTTGGCACCTGCTTTCGTGTGGGAGTCTTCCCGAAAGTAGTCGACGCCTGCCTCGCTGTGAAGACCGCATATCCTCCATTCGCTACCCCTCCCCTTGTCTCTGCTTGGATGGGTGCATCAGAGGTTCCCGCATTTGCTCGATATCTCACTTTCCCTAGACTCGGTGGCCTACGGGAAGTGATCGTCTTCGCCCTCGATCCCCAGTCATTACCAAACGTTATCGGCCTCCTGGAAGCCAGTAAAGACACGTTAGAGGCCCTCTGCATTCATGGTCTGATGATTCTCACCAGTAACTGCCCACGTAAGAGCTCCGCTGTCCTTGGTTCGTTGATCCGTGGCTGAGCCTAGTTTTCCCCGTAGAATTAGCACGGTTCAGCAGCCTGGAACTACCGAAACTGCATACTTTCACGCTTTTTGCTTTCACGGTGGAGGTACTAGGCAGCACCGTCCTTATGAAGTCGCTGGGTTGGCTTCTCCTCCACATGCAAAAAGGAAAGAAACTCCGGCCGAAGAAACTCAATCTGGTGTTCGTCGCCGGGTTCCACACAGCCAACCTTGACTCTCTTACGCGTGTTGAGGTAGCCAACCAGTTCATTTTCATCGACTATGTTTTCAAAACATTGGACTTCTTCAAAGTCGACAACGTTATACCTCGCATTTTACGTCCTGACGGCTCAGTGTCGCTCTGGTTTTTGTTTAACCTGCCACCCTTGATCATCCAGCATACCATGATCAAAGACTGTATCAAGCGGAGCTTGCCTAAGCTTCACCAAGCTGGGGTTGTAGACAGTCATGTGGGGGAAGTCGCTGAGACGTTGATGCTTGTTGATGCCCTCTCAATCTTGCCGAAGAAGCCGTTTGTGTCGAAGTATGAGGCCACCAGACATCTCAGCCCTTCTATGGAAAGATTGTATAACATTATGCCTCACCTCAGGCCCCCAAATATGTCCTGATGGCTTTGCTTTCGATCGATCGATAGTCGTCTTCAACGTCCAAGTTTGCGAACGGAAGACGTGATGACTTGGACTCGGCCCGTTTGCGATTTTCCGCCTTCTACTTGATTACGTGTTATTCTTTCTTCATCTTTCCTACTACGAGACTGATAGAGAATATACGTCCTAACTCTTCTTACTACATTGTATTATCCGGACTCGACGATTCCCGATGTGCAACCCGCAATGTGTTTATCACTTCCGGTTTCAGCAACCGCCAGTGAACCCAAGGTGAATCATGATTCGCCACGAAGGCTTATCAGGCGTTAACGGATAGAGCAGCGAAGAGTAGTATTTTATTGGCCCTCGTCGGAACTAAGCACTGCGATGCAGGAGACGGTACTTGAGGAGGCGCTCAAGGCGTCGCTCAGGTCAGAAAGACAGAGGCTCACTAGACGGGCGCCTACTCATATCAGGGCGCTGAGGTAAGCCAGCGCCTTTCCATATTTGGGCGTGCTTTGGAGCTGTTTGCTCTGCCACTAGTTCCTTTTCGGGACAAACAACCCTGCTTGACTTCCTACCACCACCATCGCTCGCTCTCAAGAAAGCTGCGGCACTTTTCCGTTGCAATTCGCTACTAGGAACCATGAAGAATACGAATACATAGGATAATCTGGCTTTCTGATACTTCTCTTTGTCCCAAAATCACGAGCTCTCGTACATATATGCTGGCCCTTGTCCTGCGGTCAGAAACCATCCGACATCGATAGGGGTAGCCAAATTGGAGTCATAGTGAGTCCACTGATACAAGCTGTCCTTCGTGGCTCTGATAAACTTGATTCTTTTAGTCGTTGCTGCCAATTGCGCCCTCTCAACCCTCCACTCTCACCCTTCACACATCACATTCGCCATTAGTCGCGGGTCCGACTAGTGGGACCTAAACCACCAATCTACCAACCCAACTGCCACTTGAGGGTTGGCTGACAACCAACCCCAGCTGTCCGTGAACGCTATCTGCACCCAAGATCAGACTCCTGCCTTGATACTCCACCCGCCGTCTACCGCTAAGCGTCTCAATGGCGTCAAGAACGTCACCAACGATAACCACTCCTGGGCCCTCGTCTCCCACAGCTCTCCCGAACACCTCTACTGACGCATTCTCGATCGCCGATATGACTTGCAGATACGAGACTGGTGGATAAGTCGCTGCTTCCAACCAGGTCGCCCTGGCCAGTGCCCGGGATCCGGTCCTCCTCACCATCCTCCCCTGGTCGCCACCCAGCCCAATATATGGAGCTAGCGAAACGTGTATCTCAGCCGATACAGCGTATGGACCAGCCAGGTGCTGTAAAGGCATCCCATTGGCTCCTGTGCGTTCGTGCATAGGCTCTTGCCTAATTAGGAAATGGCTCGAGCAATATCGTGGCGACGACATCCAGACGTTTTGGGACGTCAAGGCTGCTTCGTCGGCGGTGGTGTTGGGCTGAGAGACACCTAGAGGTGGACCGCCGCTGCTATACAGGTCGTCGCCGTCGTTGAGGGCAGGGAGGGGGATAGACCAGTACAGCGGTCGACTATGGCGTGGAGGTTCTGCTCTGGATCCCTGCTCCTTGTCGTTCGTTGTAACTGACATCGGTGCTGTTGGTGGTTTACCCCGAGGCTGCTTGCCGCTGCTTTGAATGTCGCCTACGCTGCCTTCAGCATTGCCAACGACGGCGAGCGCAATACTGCAGATACCAACCTCGTTCGAACGGATTCGCTGGCCACGAGTTAGCTTGTCAACTATTCTTCTAGTTGGCGTTCCGAAGAATGATGGAACCTTGCTCTTAGGCTTATGGTGGGGCAAGACGGGGTGGTGGTGGGGAAGAAAGGGAAGCTATCGTATGGTCGACGGTGAACCTCTGCTTTATAGCTTGAGGAGGGTCACTTCTATGGATCCGTTTTCCTACCCATGGGGTTAACTTTGGTATCACTCGGCGCCTATTGCTGCCAAATCCGAATGCCGACGCCGATAGGTGAGGGATGCAAAATTTCACAGCCACTTCGATGCTGATTGAATCTGCCTAGGCTCTGTATGGTGAACTTCGTATCGAGGATGGAAGGTGTGAGGTATCGGATGGGCCTACGGCGTTGGACTGGGAGAAGATGGAGGCCAAGTCGCCCCGAAGAGGGCATGGTTGGTTATCCTTGCTCAGTGGGTAGACTCAGGCTGTGGGGCGAGATACAACCTATAAACTTCCTCCGAGTCTCTCAGGACGCTTGCAGTCGAGGAACTACAGATTACTCTGTACGCCATTGGCCAAGCTCTATACCTATTGTGATCGACAACTCAATCTTCTACTGTTAGTGTAATCGAGGAAATGTCGATTCCATGGGGCTTTGGATAGTCATCTCGCGGGAAGGGAAGGGCGCATAGATGAGCACAAGCCAGACTCAACTCGATTAGTTTCAAGATAAGATGGTGTTTCCAATTCGAAGACAAATTTGACGCGGGGGTCAAGCCGTTCAAGGGAGGTTCCATACACTGCGAGAGTGGCAATTCCGACAAGGTCGGGCTATCCTCTCACAACGTGCTTCAAGTTGATCCTCGCATCCCACTGCTATTCGGGTCTCAAGAAGCACAGTCCAGGTGGACATCAGAATCGGCATAAGAAGGCTCGCGTTTAGAAGGCCGGCATTTTTTGGCCTTCTGCGTTTTCGCTATAAATACAGGTCAAATTCGTAATCTATCGTTACCTTCCAATCTACCCTCATAGCCCTTCCAGTCGATCTTCCGATATGGACAACCCTGCCGACCTCAACGTACTCGCCAAAATCCCACTCATCATTGCTGGATGTATAAGCACCCAGATCGCTTGGTCACCTCCTGCTCAAGCTACGAAGAAGGAACAGGTACCACCGAAGGATTGGATAGAGAGGTATATGAATTTTGTTATGCCTTATGTTTGGGTGATTAGGGTGAGTTGTTGCGTCCTTCCTCCCGACAAACGTTCACTAAATCTGGATTTGCGGGTAGGCTACTTGGTGGATCGTAGGATTCGCAGAGATCTTCACGATCCTCCTTCGCGTCTTCGATCCTTCCTCCTCCTATCTGCCTTCTGGAGCCTCGAAGCTCGAACTTAACCCACTCAACCTCATCGGCATAACACTTCTCATAGCAGGCGCAGCGATAAGATACGCATGCTACAAAACCCTTGGATCCCAATTCACATTCGACATCTCTATTCAATCAAAACATAAACTCATCTCCAACGGACCTTATAGTATCGTCCGACATCCAAGTTATTCCGGACACGTTCTTGTATACACTGGACTTGCGATTTGGCATGCTACCAAAGGATCTTGGTTAAGGGAGATGGGAGTGTTGAAGACGGTTGTTGGGGTAGCGTATTTTGGACCTTTTATCGCGTCGCTGCTGATTATTATATATGCGGTGCTTGTGAGAGTGCCGAAGGAGGATGGGAAGTTGAGGGAGATATTTGGGAGGGAGTGGGAGGAGTATAGGAGGAGGGTTCCGTATGCGATTATCCCTGGTGTTATATAGCCTGTCCGATGTATTGGATGGTCTCGTGGGTATACTTAAGCTATGGGTATCGTACAGAACTCTGTGAAAAATAGGCGCGATAAATATCTGGACTAGGTGAAGTAGGTTTGATGGACACGGCCTGGGATGATGCTTCCTCCTCACCTTAATGGACCCCAATCAGTCTTCGTGATTGACAACGTGATATGGAGCAGTAAACCCTGCAGAGCGATATATAGGTGCTCCACAGCTCGCTCGCTCGCTCTCTCGATATACCCCAAACAACTCCCAAATGCTCAACGGCTCCTCCATCTTCCTCCGCTCCCTCTCTGACGCAGGAATCACCCACGTCTTCGTCAACTGGGGATCTGACCATCCTGGGCTCTTGGAAGACTTGGAACGACAACGTGTAGAATCTGGAGATGGGACGACAAAGCCTGAGATCGTGACTTGTCCTAATGAGATGGTGGCTTTGAATGCTGCGCAGGGGTATGCCCAGGTTACGGGGAGGATTGCGGCGGTTGTGGTTCATGTTGATGTTGGTACTCAGGTGGGTATAGACTTAAGCTCGATATAAAGAGTTGGTTGAGATGACTGAGATGGGAGACGTGTGTTTGTAGGCGTTGGGTGGTGCTATCCATAATGTGGATAAGAGTCGGACGCCTGTACTCATTTATGCTGGTGCTTCCCCTTGGAGCTCGTTTGGTGAGATGAAGGGGAGTAGAAATGAATTTATACTTTGGATGCAAGGTATATCATCATACGTCACTTCGATCATCTCTTTCGACGCTAACGAATCTTTGTACGTAGATGTTCCGGATCAAAGTAGCATTGTACGACCTTACATGAGATATACGGCACAAATGGAACATCCTTCTGTGATTCCACAGATAGTGAAGAGGGCAGTTCAGATGTGAGTAAACCCCATTTTCTTCGTCTTTTTCTCCTTCTGGGATGAACTTGAACTTCTACTGATTATGTCAATACAACAGTGCGACGAGCGCTCCTCAAGGACCTGTTTATCTCTGGGCGAGACGTGAAGTCATGGAACAAGAAATCTCCCAATCCGACTTCGACGCTTTAAGTATCCCGAGACCGATCCGGTCGATTGAGCCGACAGCTCTCTCTTCTTCCAGTACGTTCTTTCCTCTTCCCCCTTCCCTCTTCCTTTCTCCACTTGTATGTCTCAAACTCCAATCCTCCCTCTTCACAGCCGTCACAACCATAGCCCAAGCCCTCCTAACCGCCATCTCCCCACTCATCATAACCACCTTCCTAGGTCGTAACCCTTCCGCCTTCCACGCACTAGACGACCTCTGCAGCCTTCTCGCTATACCTGTAATCAACTCTTGCCCGACTGCGGTCAATTTACGGTTCTCTCACCCTTGTAATGCGTGCACGAGTTACCTCCCACCTAAGAAACAGATCCCTTATCTCAGCGATGCAGATGTCATTCTCGTCATCGACTGCAATCTCCCTTGGATTCCTCTCACTCAGAAACCGAAGAAAGACGCTAGAGTGTTCTTCCTCGATTCTGGAGATCCGTTGAAGAGGGACCGAATATCCTGGGTCTTTGAGCCAGATTTCGAGATCGTGGCGAATGTGGATGGGGAGATTGCGTTGAAGCAGATAGTTGGGGAGTTGAAGAAGTTGGAGCCTGGTTTTGAGAGAGAGGAGTTGAATAGGCCGTTTATGGGGAGGATGAGGGAGAGGATGGAGGTGAGGAGGAGGGAACATAGGGAGATGGTTGAGCGACTTGACGAGAAGGAAGCTTTATACCCTTCCCCTTCCTCGACACCAGTACGGAGACGGTCAACAATCACCGTACCCAATATCCTCTCCACCCTCCGCCACGCCATCCCCTCCCTCGTCCCTTCAAAATCCCTCTCTCGAACCATTTTCTTGAACGAAGGAGTGACGAACCATCAAGCAGGGTGGGATCACCTTCGACCTGAATACCCTGGGAGTATGTTCCTCGCTGGGGGTTCGTCGTTGGGCTGGGCGTTGGGTGCTAGCGTCGGAGCGAAGATTGGGGCAAGGACATATGGAATGAATGGAGAAGAAGGGAAGGAGGTAGAGTTGATTGTGGCGATTGTAGGAGATGGGACATTTTTGTTTGGGGTTCCGGGGAGTGTCTATTGGATGGCGAGGAGGTATAATACGGTACGGCCTTCTTTCTTTGGTGTCTTTCCGAGAGTGAGGACGAGGTACTGATGTGAACTTGTAGCCGTTCTTGACGATCGTGTTGAATAACGGAGGGTGGACTGTACGTTTTTCGTTTCTCTTCCCATCTTCCCTACCCTGCTGACATACCCTCCGATCACGCCGTCTAGGCACCCAAGTTAAGCATGCTAGGCGTTCACCCAACTGGTTTTGGTTCCCAAGCTTCAGGAGACAGATTAACGACAGGGTTCGGACCTGAATGTCCCGACTATGCTGGGATCGCGAGCGCTGCTAGTGGGGAGTGGGCTTGGGGGAGGAAGGTTGGGGCAGTGGTTGATGAGACTTTGACAATGGAAGAAGACGAAAAGAAGATAGGTGGAAACGGGGACGGAAAGCGAGGGGACGGAAAGGAGGGAGGAAGAGAGGGAACTGGGAAGCAGAGAGATGGGAAACAGGGAAACGCGCAGGAGGAGTTAGAGGAAGCGATTAGGGAGGGGATTAGCAAGGTGCTTGAGGAGGGGAGGTGTGCGGTGTTGGATTGTTTCTTGGAAGCTGTATGAGGTGGGGACGGGAGGCGTGAATGAGGACGGAAGGAGGTAAATCCTCGATTTCTTGCTAAGGGGAAGGTCTCTGGCTAATTGGAGTATTCACGTTACAGAAACTTCGAATTCTCGGATGACCCAACGCTCAAGTCCCCAACGTGAGGAATTCGGAATCGGAATCAGTACATGCCTATGTCATTCACCCCTCGCCTCATCTCCCATCTTCCGAACCTCAAACGATTGTAGGCTGGATACCCTTCGTACGCTTCATGCGCTTCAAAAAAAGTCCCGATGTACCGGACGGAACATATGATCATGTTCATCTATGTCTATTTCTGAATTCATCTCACTTACTCTGTGCAATATGGCCCAAATTCATTCAATTCATCTATTTAAACATCATGCATCGAACATTACTGCATACGCGCGAGATCCGAAGGCAGAGTCGAAGGAACTGGAGAGTTGAAGAAACCGATTCAAGAGAGGATTGAGGAGAACAGGTGTGCGGTGTTGGATTGCGTGCCAGAGGTGGTATGGTGGGGGGCGAGGTCCAGGGTCGGCAGAGGGAGAGGGAGAGGAGGTATGTCCTCAATACGGATTTCTCGACGAGGGGAAGGTCGTGGAGGCTGATTGTGGACGGTACGGGAAACTCATATCCTTGGACAACCAAATGCTACCGGTGAGTATCCAGACTCTCCGACAACGTGCATAATCTGACGGTGATCTTGCCCAACTTGAAGGCCCCAGCTAAAGGAATCGAAATCGGGATGATTCACGCCTCATGTCTTGCTCTCCTCAGTTTCTGACCCAGGAATGGCTATACGCTTCGTACGCTTCATTTTCTTTCCGACATACCGACATACTGGATGACAGTCTCATGCGTGACGTTCATCTATTCCAATCTTACCCTGCGCTGTCTGAACCCAGTCTGAACCGAATTCAACTAACTCATCTAATTAAACATCATGCAATGGACATCACCGCATTCGTGTCACGAGGCATCGGTATGTCAAGAGATGAAAAGATCCGAGGGGCTCAGGTGGGGAAACATTCAGGAAGTCTATCAATCAAAACAAACGACAACGACACGAGGCTGAACGAGGCTGGGCCGGTTGGGTCAATCGTTTCCGGCTACGGTTAATGAGACATGGCTGGTTCTTCGACCCTTCGATCTATGTGTCGGTATTGAGATCTAGGACGATGAAGCGGCCATGCGTCCGGCTTTCGGGTTTTCTTTGAGTCGAAGGCTGTCAGTGAGGGGATAGGGAGAGGAGACAAGTGGGCGGTATAAATACTGGCTGGGTGGTGAGTTGGAATGTTAAACAACACCTCCCTTTAGGCAACCGCTAAAGAAGATGTCGATTCTGACTAAAATCGCTATTGTTCTTGCTTCTAGCCTCGCACTTCGAGTCGCTTTCACTCCTCCACATACGTCGAAGCAGGATGAGAGGGTACCGGAGAACGTAACATTCGCGGACCATGTGTTGACGTTTAGTGAACGTCTTAGGAAAGCCGTTCCCGTGAGTATTCTCATTATATTCTTTCTTCATGAAGGAGGCTGATGTTTGGGTTGATTGTAGAAAATCTACCTAGGCGTTGGCCTTCTAGAAATCGCAACGATCCTCATCTACTCCAACTTCTCCAAAACCACCACTGACCTTCCTCGTGAAGAAGCGTCATGTGCGGCGAACCTAGTAACACCCAGTCCAGTCCTGGTTCTAGGCGCCCTTCTTATCGTCTCAGGTGCTCTTCTCCGTTATCAATGCTACCGCACCCTCAAGAAATTCTTCACCTACGAATTCACCATTCAAAAAGACCATTCCTTGATCACACAAGGACCTTACCAGATCGTTCGTCACCCCAGCTATACAGCTCTCTTATTCATCTACATCGGGATCTTCTGTTACTTCCTCTCCCCCGGATCCTGGTTGAGGGAATGCGGTGGATTGGATACGATACTTGGGAAGTTGGTGTATGGGGGATTTATTAGTATTAGAGTTGCGACATTTTGGGCACTTTTGAAGAGGATGCCGAAGGAAGATGAGGCTTTGAGGAAACAGTTTGGGAAGAAGTGGGATGAGTGGGCAGAGTCGGTTAGGTATAGGTTGATTCCTGGGATCTATTAGAAGGACATGATAGAAGGCCTACATATTAGAGAACGTATGGAACTAGTGTATAAGGAACTCTTGTCGCATAATCATCCCACTCTTTCCCGAATACTTCTCGTAACTTTTGATCTTCCTTCGGAACGCGAATGAGAAGGGCATAGATGATGATCAGGAGTACGACGGTGAAAGCGCTGAAGAATGCCTTTCCAAGGAGGGTTTCTGCAACCCCAGATTCTCTCAACCATGACCCTTTTGAACAATGCCAGAGGACAAGACCGATGTATACGAGTACATGGCCTGAATAGCTTGGGTGGCGAACGATGCTATACGGTCCGTTGGTGATCAATTTGTGTTTACTTTGGATGGAGAGTTCGAATGTGAAGTGTTTGGCCAAGGTTTTGTAGCATGCATAGCGGATTGCTGCGCCGGCGCCGATGAGCGATACTCCAACGAAAGTCGTCCAGCTTAGTTCAAGCTGGGAGATACCAAGAGGAAGGCGCAGAGAGGGGGCAGTGACGCGGAGTAGGATGGCGATGATTTCGGTGAAGCCAATGACCCACCAAGTGGCCTATATACGAGCGTTAGTATAGATTGTTCAGAGAGAGCAGGGGATTGGTGCATACTCTGACGAACCAAATATGAGGGATTAGCCCTCTCATGAATTTCTCTACCCAGTCGCTAGGTGGAAGTTGCTCGGACTTCCCTGACTGGGCTGGAGGAGACCAAGTGACATGAGTGCCCACGCAGCTGGCGATGATGCATGGTATCTTGACGAGGATGTTGAGATCGAGATTGTCCATTGAGGGAAGGCTTGGATTCAGTCAAACTTAGAGAAATTGTTGGAGAATTTCCCATTTTTATAGGTCAGGATAAGTACTCTGTAATATTCTGGGCCAACGTAGAAAGAGTGTCTGGATTCTAGTAGATGCCCATTTGAGCAATTGAAGAGATCCGTTTGCTCGCAAGCCTCTTGTTTCCATTTGACGGATCGTAGACTCGAGCATGTGCAGCACTCTGTTCTTCCCATCACTCGGGGTAAACGGATGCGTCCAGCTTTCTTGAAATCGGGGCTCTATCGGGATTGAGGCGAGTCGGCATAGTCCACAGTCGAAAGGCTTACTGTATATTCCCCACCCTGGATTCATGGCTGGGTATATGACTGACAATGTTACCGGCCTCGTCGGGCTGAGCCTCTATGAAGCTAGACCTATCTAGTGGCGCAATAGACCTTGGCCGTCACTCTGTGATTCCATGATTTCGGCCACTGACTCTCGGTTGTCGAACGATACTAGTAGACTCAATATCCAACCAGAGGCGAGGGCCCACGCTCTGTCGGCTCATAGATAATAGCAACCTCTCCCCTCACCTCTCCAAACCCTAATTACGCAAGCTCCTTGGTCGGGGTAGGTATCGGGATCCCACGAGACACACTTAAATGACAAGAATCTCAACTCGACTCTCGAGTAATTACGGCGGTACTCAACCTATCTCTTACGGGAGGTTGTGCACCAGAGCAGAGGAACTATCTGGGCATGTTGGTCCCACTCTCTCCCGAAGTCCTCCTACAACTTCTCATCCTCCTCAGAAACGCGACTTAAGAGGGATAATAGAATTATAAACGGAGCTGTAGCAATGATTTCAGCCGAGAACCTGCTCATCAACGTGTTTCTCAACTTTATGACGCCCGATTCCGTCAGCCAAGATCTTCTTGAGTCGTGCCAAAGCAGTAGGCCAGCGTAGACCATCACGAGAGTCTATGCTAACAAATCGGTGCACCAATGATCTCTAATGAGAGAAATCAACTCTTGCAACAGGGTCTCTGCCAGAGACGCGGCAGGATCTGCACCACTTGTGCACATCCTGGTGCACATCCTGGTGCATCGGTTACGGCTACTGATCAGGTTAATCCCATATGGCGGAAGCCGCCTGAGGTGCTTGCTCTAGATACCGTGCGAATATCGCGCTCGTCGCGCCTCACAGGGATCAAACACATTCCATTTGGGGATTTCACTGACCACGGCTTCGCTTCCTTGCTCATCGTGGCCCACAGCGATCAAATACCTTCCTGTTGGGGATATAGCCGACGTTTAAATGCCCGCCTTATTTTGCGCATGGATTTCAACCGTGCTGCCCATTTCTAGTAAATTTGTTACGGATACTTTACTCTAAGATAACTTTGAGATGTAATTAGCTACTCCTCTGCTAGCGTCAATGCTGTATGAGCCGGCGACACTTCCTTTCCAAAGCTCGTTTAAAGCTCCGCTTTGTGCCGAAGCACCGGACCGTTGGCAGGCTTCCACAGCGGGGAATTCAATTGAATACCTTCTGTGCGTCCTCACCATGCATTTCGCGACCTTACCACGAGGTAGCGTGCTATAATTTAGAGAATTGTAAATAATTCCGCGTCTGTGCGTGCCGAGTTAAGGCTGTTGCCAAACAGGACCAAGCCCATCAGAAAGGTCCCCAGCTGGCAATCCTCGCGCAGACGGTTTCACATCCAATTTCATTAAGCAATATTGGTGCGTATGTATTCACAACATGTATGTCATGGACTGGAAGAAGTGGAAATAATTCATGATCCTCCGATGAGCCTGGGGCTGGATTCGAAGGCTCAAGCACCAGGAAAATCCCCATCAATCGGACTTTTAATCCGTACCACTCCAACGAGTCATGCAAGGTCGAGAGCGCCGTCAAGATTGGTCGAAAGAATAGCTATTACGGGTAGATTCGTAAGAAGCACTGAAATCGGAAACTTCTCTTCTCTATAATCATGATAAGCTACTTCATTCTAATACAGTACCCAGTCGTAAAATTGCACTAGTCAGCCTCTCCGCTTCCCAGCATGATTGGTAGGCTTTCGGTCGTTGCTCGCTCGCGTCGGTGCACATTTACTTGCACCTTTTGTGCATTTGGATGTGCATAAGAGCTTGTGGTGCACGTCTGTGCACCAAATGTATCGTCATCAGAGTGAGCTGTGCATCAGACGTGCATTGGATGTGCACATTCCAACTCAGATGCAAACAATGGTGCACCGAATGTGCACACTTAGGCATGTGAGGCATACTACCTTACAGTATGCCGTGTATACGGAAATAGTGCACATCCCATGCACATAAAGTGCATTTACGTAGCTAGTGATGCCTCCGAGACCACTCAATGTCATTTGGAACATCTGTTCCAAATCCGGATTCCGATGCATGATGCTAGTTGGCTTACCGCCGAAGACAGAATCTCAAGAACATTACAAGGTTAGGTAAAGAACAAGCATATATTTTTGGGATGTATGAGCCTATTATAGACAGTGCAAACTTCTCTAGCCTACATGGGGAGGCGCTTTTCAGGGGGCGAGACGGGAGCAAGTACAATTTCCCAAGTTCCCTAGATCGACGGCATCGATTGAGCGTCAATTGTTGGTGAATCGAGCAAGCAAGAAACATACCTTGTTGCTTTTTCGACCGCTCTTTGACGTCTGGGGGTTGCCAGGGCAAGTATCGCTAGTACCAGTTTTCTTCGCGGCTTTTGATCGACCACTGCGACGGATAATTGGCTCTGACGAAGAGGCATCTTGATTGGCTGCAAGCTTTTTAACCAGACGAGTAGGCTGATTGGGGACAGTGAAGTCGTTCAGAGGGCGCGTGGTGATGGCGTTGCTGATATCGGTGAAAGGGTTATTAGGAGGATTCGTGGGAGGCGTAAAGGCTGGGCGTGTAGTAGCTAGGCTCTGGTGGAGTTGTTGGGCAACTAGAGGCGGAGGTCCGGTATACAGAACAGGAGGTAGACCTCCAACCGCTACATGCGATGGCAGGGTTTTCGTGGTTGGCGGAGGGGGCAGGTTGGGCGGGAGAGGGCGAGGAACAGCACCAACGGCCTGAGGAGGTGATACAAGGGGGAAAGACGCAGAGATCGAGGATTCCACAAGTAGAGTAGGGTCGATATCTTTCTCCAACACAGGTGGTGGGTTCATCCTAGCGAAGGCATGAGAAATGGGCGAAGACGGTCCTCCTGGAACGAGGTCCATCCTGTCACCAAACTCGGACTCCTCATCGCTATCCCCGCCCGCGTCTGCATCCCCTGGATGACAGCCAACCATGTCCATACTCCCATTCCCAGCTGAGCTGCGTGAGCTCAGGCTGGGAGCAGCACCCTCCATAGCTTCACCTCCAGTGCGATACCTTGTGAGAAGGTCCTTGCGGGGACTAGGTGTTGAGATGACTTGGGGAGTATGAAGCGCTGGAGCAGTTCCAGCAGATCCAGTGCCGTCCGAGTCCAGCGCTGCAGTGTTCAAGGCAGGCTGAGAAAGTGTTGAAGGCGTGTTTGTGAGTGGGGGGCGGCCAAGATAATTGATCTCGTTGTCAAGATCTGCACGTCGGATGCTGGCGGAAGGGAGTCCCATAACACGTTTTGCACGGACATCAGGGGCTTGGTAAAACCGATGAGCACAGAATACCAACCACCATACGAGAACACTTACGATAACAGGCGCTCAAGTATCGGGCGAATGGCGTCTCGATATGCTCTTTAAACCCTAAGTAAGCCTGATCGAACTCTTTCCCTCCTTCTTTAGAGCGGTCACCAGCATGATAACTACAATGCCACTCGTCAGTTTTTGAATCACTAAGAAATCGTAGGAAGCTCGATGTCATACCTGTTGAGGTAAATTGCACCATTTTCAGCAGGGTTCGGACCTCCTGCTAGAACGAATAAGGTCCAGCCAGTCTTTGCAGCAACACTTTCAAGGACAGGATTGAGAATGGAGTTAACATTGAGGATTGACCTGTGGCGACGTCAATGGTTAGGCATTGGCTTATGTAAGAAATGTCAATACCTGTGATACTCTTCAGGAGTTCGCCCATCGACTCCAAGCTCATCGCCATCCTCGACATCCATTTTCACCCTATTCTTCGCCTCAAGCTTAGCCTGCTTAGCTTTTTCAATCTCCCCATCTACCTCTAGCTTGACCTCGATTGATTCATTCCCAAACATACCACTGACTGTCGCCCTTTGAATAGTCATCCGCTCCGATGGACTGAGCTTCCTGTTGAGACGAGCGGACTCCGAGGCAAATGCTTCCTTGACAGCTACGCCAACCTTGTGCTGGTAGAGCCTCTGGTACATTTCGATAGGCTGAAGAATACGTTTATCCTGAGTGTCGTTATCGAGCATCTCCTCTACAGCCTTCATGGAAGCCGACGCAGTGCTGCGACGGCGCACATTGCCAATCCAACTATACCAGTTCCGAATTTGCTACAAGTATGTCAATTCCCAGTGCCTATAAATCAATGACGAATGCTGACGACTTACTTCCTTTCGCTTTCCAACACCTGCATTAACCGCATTCTGCTGCTCAGCCGAAAGAGGCTCAACGACCGGAATGTCAGGAAACATTGCAAGGCGCTCGGGCCATTCTTGAAACCAATTTTCGGTCACTGCAGTGAGGAAACGACTGACAGTTCGGGTGCGACGAGAGCTAAGATAATCTTCCAGCCTAGCCTGTAGCCAAACACGCTGAGGTTCGGTGGTCCAGGTCTTGCCCATATTGGAGGAAGAGAATTATTGCAACTGGTTCAGTCGTGCCAGTGAGCGACTGGGAGAAACGTGTCAGAAAGGTGAACTGTCGTATTCCACGTTGGTGTTGGCCTTTCTCGGCTTTTCGAATTCAATTCTCATCGCCCTGCATTCTCGTCCTCTAAACTGGGACACCATATGTGCAGGCACACTGCAAGGTTGAGAATACAGATTTTCCTCATGGTAAAGTATTCTCCGACTAGACTGTTCTCTTGGAATGAGCTTACACGTCGATCTAGACTCCCTCCAACCGCTTTGGCGTATCATTCCACGTGGAATTGTTACTGCCTCCCCTATCCATTCCACATGGCCCTCGTCGGCCATTGACTCTGGAAATTATATTTGACCGTTCCTCGACCCGAATGACGCTTTACTTGTGTTTTTTTTGGGAACCAGTGGCCTTATCCAGTAAGAATGCTATCGTTTGAATCTCAAGGTCCACTGGAAGAGCTAACTCCCGATCACAGTGACCGGGTGGTCACCCCCCTATTCATGATCTTATCGGGAGATCTATTCAGATTCAGGAGTCGCGCTGGGCCAGTATGCTGGAATGTGATCGACTTGATCTCCGGGAACTACGGAATCACAACCGGTTGGCCCTTTTCTCTCCTTCGCAGTCTTTCCATGCAATTGTAATGTATGCGTTCAGTTTCATCAACTCAATATATAGCTTGAACTTTAGCAAATCATTAACGCCTTAAGCTAGGAACACTAGTCATCAGAGTCTACTATGTAATTACTGCTGCGTCTGCCATTCGTTTGAGCAATGTGTGTTTGATCAGCAAATAATCCAACGCGAATCTCGAGCATTGTAATTCCTCTGGTGAGAAGTTGAGCGATCTGAAGCTCGTTTTTCCAGAGCTCTACAAGAACACTGTCATCGCGCGGTAGAGAGCCGTCAACCGACGTTAATTCAGCTAGAAGCTGACGTCCGTTCTGTGCATGTTGCCAAATGCGAGCGGTCCAGTCCTGCAAAGCTACGCAATCGTCTATGAGACAAAGTTCGACCCATTCATCGTCAAGTGAAATCGGCCAGGCCTCAATGCCACCCCACAGTGCTGACCATCCGAGGGCCGCGCGGCGAATTTTGCTGAATCGGGATAATTCAGAATCAGCTGTTTCACTAGGTGTAGGCTGCGAGCTAGGTAACGTGAAATAAGAGAAGTGCGCATTTAGTCTCCAATTAAGATACACACGGAGCAATGTTCAAGTTGTTCTCGTCCTGCATATCTGGAATCCCTGACTTGGGCGTACTGGAAGCCTGAGGTGAACTGTATTTACAGAGACAATTTTGAGGAGTTTGAGCCCAAGTCGAAGTAGAGAGGTAAAAGCATATTTCAGGCTGACCACGGATGTTCTTCTCTTAGTATCGCAACCTCATGCTCTGAATCTTCGAACAATTGAGTTGATTTATTTTCCTGTCGAGTTGCTCGTTTCTTTTCAAGAATCTGTTCACGATGACTTGATATTACACCAAAAGAGTCAGATTAAGACAGAATATACAACCCTTATATCGGACTGAAATGCACTCTCACCGTTGATAGTATCTTTGAGACTTGGTAAGACCGTCTTTGCCCTTCATGGACATGCTCAATATGTTCTTCTGACTCCACTGTTAGTAATGTCAGGCGCTGCAGAACTTTCCAGTTGTACCGTTTGTTAAACAGGATTGCAATTGAGCGAATAGGAATGAGTTCTTGCGGTGTTTCACGACCTTTCGCGACCTTTTCACGACCTTTTGCTATCACCTTTCCGTCTCATATTGCCGAGTCAATCTGATCTAGCCGACTAAAATGACGTCCTCTTCTACGGATTTATTACCCGTATCACCGTAGCTAAGGCACCGACGCTTGATAAATTTCAAAGAGAGCGTGTGGATCAGGTAAAACCAAAGAGGCGTAGTAGACGATCCGGACTCGGATCTCGGGAATGAAATAGAGGGCAGGGACTTGCCTCGTCGACAGGAATCCATTTCAACTCCAGAGTCCCTGTTCACAGAAGTGTCGCCCATTCTTGAATCCCTAAGAAACGTGAGTTCTCCGCCCTCAGGTCTTCGAAGATCAAGTGACTTATATTTGCCCAGCGCTAGGGTATCTGCAGCGCGGAAATGGCACCTCGCGATCATTGGGGCCCTTTAGCGCGCACCCGACGTACAGGTCACATAAACAGTTCACTTGCATTGACCAGGGTTCGTCGCAAGAAACCTATGTCTTCCCGTCATCGACAATTTGAGGATGAGGATGGCTGCATCATCATCGTCAAACGGACAACTTCTGCGCCGCTTTCACTCCCACACTCATCCACTCCAAAGCCGGCTCCTTCTGCTTCTACCATTCCTGTCAAGACCCCGTCCACTCCAAAGCAGCCTTCTTCTACTTCTATCGTTCCTCCCGGGACCCCGTCCACTCCATTCTACCATGGCGCTGGTACGAAATATTCACCCATCAAGTTATCTCCTGGATATCCAGGAGGCGGTACAGTGGAGTCACCGATCAAGCTCTTTTTCGCGACATCGAATCCAATTCCATCCCCTACCAACTTGGAGACTCCTCAGAATCAGGGTTCATTGGCAGCATATAACTCAATCGTGCCACATGCGAGCATCATGGAAGCGATGGGTCATGGTAGCATTCCTCCAATTAGTACTTCGATTTCTGGTGATACGACAGCCTCCGAGGCCGATGCTGCTTTCATGGAGATTTTATCTTTACAAGACGATGGGCTAGATGTCAACCAGTTCAACGGGCTCATTGGGCAATGCAGCAACTGCCACAGAATGTTTTTGGCGTCGTGTGCTGATTCTGCCAAGCATGATTGTATTGGATTAACAGTAGAGTAGCAAGTATTTATCATACCCTTGAAAGTTTAGATATTTGCCTCCAAATATATTCTATCCTCGAAAACCTACCATCGAGTCGGCCATCCTCGATTTCCGTGTTGAGATGCGTCTCAACACGAATATTGAGGATGAAGGCCAACGCCATCACGCGCGGCGGACAGCCACTGATGGCGATAAAACCCATTCCCACCCGTCAAAGTGGGCCGAAATTTGGCACGATTTCGCTGGTGGGAATGGCTTTTATAGCAGTCATCTTCAGCGACATTTATTAGAGCTCTACTTCCCAACAAAGCTCAATTTAGCTATCCCTTGGTATATACTTAAGAACTATTATAAAGGGTCTGAGAGATACTGATCATCCAGAAGTGTGATTTGGGTGAGGATAAACAAAACAGCGTGTTCCTAATTGAGGCACGACACGCGGATGTCATTTGCCGCCATCCGCCATTGTCCCAAACCCATTATCCGCATTGCTCATCATTTCACAATGTCTACTGGCTAAACATTAGCACCAGAAGTTGGTGGTAAGCTCCTGCTTTCGAATCTGTGACCTTCAGTCCTGAATGCTATGGCTCCTTCAGGTCGTGGCAAACGAACGACGAATCGTGGACTTCGTCCTGCTGAGCCTGACCAACTGCTGCAACCGGGTGCTGCGTCAACCTCCTTCCAGGTTCCCATCCCTGTTACTCGAATAAGTGTTACCGGAACACGAGCTGGGAATCCAAGCTACAAGACATCTAGCGTCACAGTTGCAGAAGAACATCAAGCGTCACATCAAGACAATACCGTTGAGACCTTCTTTGCAGAGCAAGATGTCGATTCTGCCTACCTGGAAGACCAGCTATTGTCAATTGTAGGGGCCAGCGAGGATTTCAACAGTGGTGCCACTGTTAACCAGCAACAGGCAAAGCGAGCGAAGGTAAGCCACCACAATAGCTCTCACCTTCAGAAAATCTCTAACGACCAGCGTAGTATGAGCCTCTCAAAGCATGGCTACCATACCGGGATCGTTTCCTCGCTGAAGATCTACGATGGGAAGGACGTGGGGATTGGAGGGACAGAAAGGACTGCGCAATATGTGGACAGGCTGGTAGTCAAGAATGCAACGCCCAATATCGATGCTTGGACTGCGATGGAGGCCAGGAGTTATGTTGCAAAGCATGTGTTCTGAGTACTCACAAACGGAATCCGCTGCACCGCATCCAGGTACGACATATCATCTTGTCATTGAAAATCTCTCACTGACCTCACTCTAGATTTGGCTGCAAGATGAAGAGTTTTTCAAGCACACAACCCTCAAAGCTCTTGGTCTCGAGGTACAGCTCGGTCACCCCACTGGTGTTTCATGTCGAATACCAGACCGTGAGGTGGATATCCCTATCATACACACGAATGGCATCCATGATGTTCGCGTTCGGTTTTGCAACTGTGAAACTGCGCAACCACATGATATTCAGCTTCTACGATATGGATGGTTCCCAGCAACTGTTGACAAACCTCAGACGGCGGCCACATTTCAAGTTCTCAAGCAGTTTCACCTGCTTAATTTCGAGGGAAAAGTGACTGCGTATCAGTATTACCGGGCACTTGTGCGACTTAGCGACAACACAGGCACAGGCTACATTCCAGTACGTCTCATTTGACTTGGTAACCCCTGCATCTGAACTGACAATTTACTTCAGGATCGATATCGCTCATTTCTCATTATGGTCCGTGAATACCGTAATCTCAAGATGCTCAAACGTGCAGGCCGTGGTCATGATCCTGGAGGGTCAGCGTTGACTCGCCCAGGTGAATGTGCTCTCCTGTGCCCCGCATGTCCACAGCCAGAGTACAATCTGCCCGATGATTGGATGAGTGCCTCTGATGAGATCAAGTATGTCTACGTCTCTCCGCTTGATATTCAGCCTCCATTGACCTAACACACTTACAGGTTCTTATACTGCCTCTTCATTGCCATTGATGCAAACTTCCGGCTGAAACGCAAGAAAGTCTCGAGTGAGAGCGCAGACCCAGGGCTGGGCGATGGATGGTCATACTACGTTCCCCAGAGACCATATATGGAGCACCTTGAGAACTTTGGTGGAGCCATTGTTCAACCAGTACGTGTCGTCACGCTCTTCCAGTCTTCAACCGCTCACGGTGTTTCTAGCCAAGCACATGCTCTAATCACCAAGCAGTCACTGCAGAACGCTCCATGAGTGGACTAGCATCTACAGGTGTTGGTACAGTGGACTGCTCCCGACATGACTTCAAGCGACCGATTTCTGTTGGTGACCTTCAGAAGGGAGAGCGGTTCGTCTCTGCATCTTCATGACTATTCGGATGGCCATGCTAATATTACGAATCAGATATGTCAATATGGATTATCTCTTCTTCTCGAGTCTGGCCAGCAGCGAGCTCACTGAATACCTGGTCTCCTACGATATCGCGTGCCAGTGGAGCATCAACCTGTGGGAGCGCATGTCTGCCTACCCATCCACGCTGCATGTCGACCACAACAACCAAAAGCACTTCCGTTTCCTTGTGCCAAAGTTCCACCTTCCTGCCCACATCATGGCATGTCAAGTCGTATATTCATTCAACTACAATCGCTATGTTGGACGTACTGAAGGAGAAGCACCAGAGCGAGGCTGGTCTCATATCAACCCCTTAGCTCCAAGCACCCGCGAGATGGGCCCAGGATCACGACGCGACACGCTTGATGACCATTTCGGGGACTGGAACTGGCAGAAGACGACAACAATTTGTACGTGTTTCACCTGTCTTTTTGCAGCAACAATGACTAACAACTCCTTTGTAGATCTGTCCCTTGTCCGAGACCTCAAAGAGGCTCGGACTGAGCATGAGAAACACCAAGCCTATCTCGCAGACTATGAGGGTTCTGATGACATGACCTCGGAGCTCCAGGCGCAGTGGATGTCGGAGCTTGTTATGTGGGAAAGGGATCATTCGCAACCAAACCCGTTCGAGAAAACCTTCAAAGGTGAGCCATCTAGTGTCATCGCGAAAACAGATCACTGATATCAAGTATAGCCCCTTCACAAGCAGAGATTAGAAAGGAAGCACTTGAGGAGGAAAGGAAAGGGATGAAGGATGGAACTGCCCTCGTCCTCCACGAAGCCGTGTCCGCCGCACAGTTGATATCCATTGGGTTGGACCTCGAGGAGCAACAGTGAGTCTTTGCGATTTCAACGATTTGTGATCACGTGACCCAAGGCTACGCCAGACGCAAATTACAACGGGACCTCAAAACATCTCTTGCTAGCGCCCACGAACAACCGGTCGAGAAACTCAAGCTGCAAGTGCGGGAAAACCACCTGGATCGACGGATTGAATCCTGGATCGACATACAGCACCTCTACATCTCCCAGCTGCGCGTGCTTCGCTCAAAGGAAGACCCAACCAAGGATCAACGGGCATACGAAATCAAACTTCATCTACCCTCATCATTACCCTCCTCCATCACATGTGACCAGCGGCTACTGGAAATCGAGTGGCGTTATCGCGCTGCACAGGCTAATGACGCCCTTGAGCTCCTGCGTCGTTCCTTGCATGTTCGATCATTCCTTCTAATCGACAAGAAGCAAAACCTCCGGGGTCAAGTCCAAACCACTCGAGCATCAAAGACCATCATGACGGTGCAAAATCGTATCAATTTTGCTGCAGAGACCTACCGGCTAGCTCGTACCGCCCTTGGAACGCTTGGCCCTAGGTTGGGATTTGTTCAGTGGGAGCAGCAGTACCCGGAACTAAAGGAGGAGGATGTTCGTCCACTTGGCGATCCAGACAAGGAGGCACCCATGTTCAAACTGTCTGCTGCCGGCGGTAGTCGTCAGCTTGTTCCCTCAGAAGGACGACGCACAAATACGTGGATTTGGCGCCACCTTGGAGACATTGACGTCAGAGAGAAATCCGCTTACGGTGAAGGTACTTAAAACCTATCCTTCATGTACATACACGCTCAGACACTCACTCATACCAATGGCAGATGTCCGGATTGAATGGTGCAAAGCAAAGTCACGGGTCAACCGATGGGGTGAAGAGGTCCAGTTGCTAGGAGAGGAAATGCGTCGGGTCCCAGAATTTTTCACCAGCCAAGCCTCTCGGTGGGATAAAAGGGCCAACACATCGTTCGGGGAGGGCGAGGATGCAGCAGCAGTCGAAGGTCGGAAGGCATATGCGAAGCAGCAGGCATACATGTTCCGTGAGATGTGTAAAGCATGTCATACACTCTCAGCAAAGGCAAGTAATCCTGAACGAGGCAAACGAGGAAAGAAGCGTCGATTTGAGCTTGTTCTGTAGGATAGATTTTTGTATAATATTCATACATTAATAATATATTAATAATTGCATTCCACATGATCCGCGACGCGTAATTCTAAGGCGTGGTGCACCTCCCAGGTCGATGCACCAGTTCACGATTGCCCGATTTGGGTGAAGGGCGCCTTCCCTTACGGATTGCACCAAGTATCCCAGTATGGCAATGCGTCGGCGTATGTTGTAAGTAGGTGTAAGCGAGAATTAAGGCAGACTGTTGTAAGAGTAGAATGTGCACACCAACTGCTCTGGCCTGAGCGGATGTTGCACATTGAGTCTCTCGCGAGAGGATTTTGGTGCACATCAACGTCTCTCATCAGAGTCTGTGTTGCCAGAGTTGATGATCTCTGCTAGAGACTTTTGTGCACAATCCTGATAACGCGCGGTGATCACGAAGCCAGAGTAGCCTAGATGATGCACAGCGTCATACGGTCCAGCAGTGACGAGCTTGTGTTTCTTCCAAATGCATAATTCGAGGTGAAGTGAGACGGCGTCGCCCTATAACAGACGCATCCCAATCCAGCACCTCCTGTCACGAGGATAAGACTGAGCAGAGTAGACCCGTTCAACCTCAACCTAGGAGCTCCAACAGATAGTACGATCACTGCTATCCCAGATATCCCGACCATCTACTAAGTTCGACAAGTCGACAGTGGGTGATAAGCCTTGAGAAGAGTTCTAGATGTCTTCTATCTCCTACAGATAATCCAATGTCCATAAGTTCAGTCGACGGAGAACATTCTGTATTGCCCATTAAATATCAGACTCTGAGTATTTAAACAAGACCTGGAACAAGAACGTAAGGTACCCTTTTGGCATAATCGTCCCACTCTTTCCCGAAAACCTTTCTGAGTGTCTCGTCCTCCTTCGGAATACGGGTGAGGAGTGCATAACAGATAACAGACAATACGGCCGCGAATGTGCCAAGCAGACCCCTGCCCCACAGAGTTTCAAGGACACCGGACTCCCTCAACCAGGATCCCCTCGAACCGTGCCAAAGCACCAAGCCGGCGTACACCATAACGAAGCCGGAATAGCTGGGGTGGCGAACGAAGCTGTACGGCCCGGAGGTGACGAGTTTATGTTTGGTCCGGATGGACAGCTCGAATGTGAACTGGCTGGACATCACTCGATAGCAGAGATATCTCAAACCAGCTCCGAGAACGAGGAGGGTGACGCCGAGCAAAGTAGATAAACTTATGCCGAGCCTGAATGCGCCACTTGGTAGGTGACTCGACGAAGGTGCCACGGTACGGAGAAGGATGGCTGCTATTTCGGTCGCTCCTATCGTCCACCAAGCTGCCTGGATTGAAGAGATCCTGATCAGCTACCTTCTCGTTCAATTATGAAATCAAACTAACCCTAATCATCCATACGCGAGGAACGGCGATGTTCATAAATCGCTCTACCCAATCTTTTGGGGGAAGTTGCTCCGTCTTTCCAGACTGTGCAGGTGGAGACCATGTAACGTGGGTAGCAATACAACTGGCAAGGATGCATGGGATCTTGACGAGGAGGTTATGATCGAAGTTATCCATGGCAGAGGAAAGGTCGAGCTTCCGACGACAATTGGTTTAGTTCCGGAAACTCAGAGCTTCCTGAGCTTTATAGCAAACCGTCTGCGGGATGACCCTTGAACGCAAGAAGAATATTCCGCTATTCATGAACACGAAGCAACATGCCGGACCCGGATAGCCTTGTGTTGTCGCCTGACACATTACCTGAGAGATTGAATGATTCGTTTAAGCAACATCTCCCAGAATAGATGGGATGGTGGGATAGCCTATCAGTAGGCTACAGCAGGAACCGACAGGCGATGGTCGGCGCCTGTCAGAATCCGGGGTTGTCCCTGAATCCGCCTGGGGAACCCTGCATGCATCCTTCCGCCACTTCATTTCCGCTGTCGAGGTCGTGCGCATGTGACCAGGTAAGAGGTGGATGCGGCTGCATCGAGGCAAAACATGTTAATTCAATCGGTAGGATATAGACAGGGCGAATGTTAGATTCATAGCCCCGCGGATAATGATTGTGGCTGATAACCGGTTTGGCGGATTCATACGGTCCGCAAAATGTTCAACGAAACCGTTTCAATGAGATCCCTCTTCAGATGTGCGGAGAGACCCACAACTTCGTTCATCCAAGGTATAGCACAAGTTCAGGACGATCGCGATAATGCCAAGGTATGGGTCCCGCCCGTGATCTGTACTTCCTGCCCTTCCTTCGCTTGATTCGCCTTCCCATCCACCAATAGCGTCCCATTCCATCCCAGAGGAACACGAAAGACACCTGAAGTGCTGGATGGAGTCGTCACGCTGAGGGAGAGCGCGTTGGTTGACAAGGTCCACTTGACACCGTACCACCCTAGAGGCGTCTCGAAGCCACCTTCAGCAGAAGGTAAACCTCCACCAACATGAGGAGCGACGCTCCAGGTCTGGCCCTTCGGAGACGTCACAGTCAACCCAAGGATGTAGTACGTGAGAGCGGAGGTGGGTCCTGCAGACCATCCGTGCGCATGAGAGGTGTACGTTGGGTCGTTGTTGTACCCTCTGTAGTAGCGATACCTGTAGAGATAGACGTTAGTCAGTGAACAAGGTTGGCATATCGATAAACATACGCGAGTGATCCATTGGCCGTGAACCCTTCAAGGAGCGTACTTTGAACAGACGTGTTCGTGTACAACATGAAGCCCCAGGTTCTATGCAGAAGGTCCAGAGCACGAGCGTCGTTTCCCGCTTCAAAGTGGGCTTGTAACTAAATCATGATCATCATTAGTACGGTTTCCTCACATAAAGAGAATAGCATACCTCAAACCCACTTATAAACGGACTGATCGTGTCTGGTAGCTCAGGTGCGACGGGACCGATGGAATTCCAATTCTTCTGCAAACCAGTACTGACTCGACCCGCTTGGTCTTGCGATGTTGTCAGGTTGTAAAGAACCGCCAAAGAATTCGCATCTTGAGGATACAAGGTGGTGGTCGAGTTATCTCGATACATTCCATCGGATTCCACCCAGAAGACTTGGTTGAACTTCGCCTTGATAGAGGTTGCATTTGCCGCGTACGTAGCCACGAGCGTCTGCTGGCCAACATAGCCAGCGAGATCAGACGCGGTGATCAGAACCTGAGCACGAAGGTGTGAGTATCAGGGACGAAGAGAGCTGGAATGAACACTTACGCGATACAGGAGGGCATTTCCTTCAGCATTGATCCCACCTCCACCAAGCCTTGCCCAATCCCTCAGCCCAGTGACGTTCATCAACCCCACCGTCTTGTCAACCTTTCCCTCCAGAAAAGCGACAGCTCGTGTATAGTTTGTCCAAACGTTCTTGAGCCAGTCCGTATCACCCGAGTAGAGGTAATAGTTATCTACGCGACATGTCAGGCTCTGAAAATGGAGATTCTGAGGGGAGACGAACGCGTCCCAATTAATGTCCAGGCGTGGTACGTATCGGAATCCTTCTGATTGAGAGGAGGACCCGATTCGGGCAAGGCGCCAGTGGTGGGGTTGATGTTGGAAAACATCGTAGCGAGAGCATTCCGGGTTGGGATGAGGTCATTGGTAGAGACGAATTGAGCTGGGACAGCGATACCCATATCTCCTGAGTACCAGGGCGATTAGCTGAGCTCGGTCATTGGACGAGAGAAAAGGTACCTGGCCAAACAGATCTAACAAGAACGTTAGAAAACTGAACTAAATGGAATGTCCAGAAATCATACCTGTCTCGCTTTGCACCATCCACGATGATAGGACCTGCAATACCAAGAGAATAGTTGTTGTACCAACCTGAAATCACAACCAATGTCAGCTTGGAAACAGGCCTTGATTGACGAGCAGTATACTGACCAGTGGCAGGCGCGGGATTCTTCCTTCCAGTAAGCAAAGGTACTGTATTCGTCTGTACCGTATACGCCCCAGCATACCAGACTGTAAGAAACGTGAGTCAAACGAACATCAGTCAAACCAAAGAGAAACACACTTTTCGTCAAGAAATCCTGGTCATGGAACTGAGGATCTGGAGCCGAGAAATAACCGGAATACGCCCTCAAGTCGGTAACATGAGGCATGAACCCAATAGCGCAGGATACATTTGAGATCGTCAACGGCGCATCTGCATTCGATACAATAGTCAAGTATCGAAAGCCACCTCTCAGCGCATAGGAAGGTTGAGTCCAATAGCCGGATTTGAGAGGGGCAGGGATGGTCAGGACACCATCCCGCTTCTGGGTATCGGAGGCGATTGAGGAGTCGTCTGCGGCATCTGGACGGATGTAGAGGGGTGATTCGGTGAAGGATAGAGAAAAGGAAGAGGTGGAGGAAATGCCGTCGAGGTTGAGGGAGATTAGGCCTCCGACCTGTAGAACTGTTCGTCAGCCTCACTCAAGGGATCGTGAAATGTCAGGGTTACCTCTTTACCATAATCAAGAGCAACCCAAGAACCCTTCCCTGTAATGGTTGCCTTCCCCTTGTTGGCAACTAGATTGCTTGCACTTGCAATGGTCCCGTTGGTAGAATGGATGGCAGTGGGGTATACTGTCTTTGATGACGGGGCATAGTTGAAGTTGTCCCATGGACCGGATGGTGCTCTGGCGAAAGCTTGTTGGAGCAGACCCAGGCAGCTGAGTGCTACGAGTGCAGCCCAAACCATTTTTACGTGCTTCAGAAGGTGTGTTATTCCTAGCTTTATATTCCTAACGACGACGAGTGCCAGTCCTTGTCATGGGACCTCTTGGAGCTTCGCAGGGCCCGGCGGCCCGTCAGGAATATACATCGGAAGAACCAGCTCTAGGCGAAGCACTCATGGTAGCTTGAGGTAGAATACTATAGTTCCAATTTTGTCAATCATTTGCAGATTAAAAAAGGCTGGTCATTCTTACAATAACACGCAAAACCAAATTGGTACCTGCGCTCATTTTTGCTGGGTAGTAAACCAGGTGTAGGAGCCATGATTCCTCAGCGCAAGTCAACATCTTCAAAGCAGTGATCTGAAAACGTGGTCGATGAGCTGGTCGCAGTCATCGTCGCTGCACGGAGAGTGGTCGTCGGCAGCGCCATGACTGTGGCGTGGCCAGTGCATTAGCCGGTGATCCGATTTGGACAGATAACAAAGGCAGAGCCCTAAGGTTAGGGTTACATTCTTTGTCCTGAGCCACCACCGACGCTCTATGGAATCGCTGAATCTCCATACGCTCGCCAGTTCTCTACCGCTGGCGCAGCAAAATGCTGAGAAAGAACTCGCGAACAACTTCAAAGGTAATTTTCAGCTTTTTTCTCCGCGGTTTCTAGGATGAATGACTCATACTTTACCCTTCCTTGTGCAGCGGCTGCTTTGAGCTTGACCAACCTGTACCGGGCTTCGAGGGAAAACTCGAAAAAGGCATACGATCATGGATACGCAACTGCCTGCCAGGACTTGTTGACGATGATACAACAGGGAGTTTCTCTCAATCAGGCGGGATCATCACATGACGCCGACGGTGGAGGAATGACCATTGGGAGAGTGATGGACTGGATAGAGGCAAGGCTGGAGGCGATCAAGAGTGCTGCAGAAGAGGAAGAGGAGGATAGGCAACGGGAAAGTGAGAAAGAGGAGCAGAGGCAGAAGGAGACCACCGGCGTCAGTGTGAATCGGCTACCGAGGACAAGTTCAACGCTGTCATCGGCATCAAGAGAGCAGGTATGTACACTCGTCACGGCTTGCAATGGCACTTCCCTGACTGACTATAACCTCCAGCAGTCCAATATTCCCTCGTCAAGTTCACCAAGACCCCATTCATCAGAATCCTTGACAGCGCTCCGACCCCGCGCAAGCAACCGAGTACGCCCAACTCCAAAGGTGGATCTCGCACCAACTACCTCAATACCTTCCCTGGAGACCTTCAGCCCCTCTCTCGACTCGATCTCCCCTACCACCCACAGAAATTCTAACTCGAACGCTGGGATACCCTTCCCGATCTCTGCAGGCGCCAAGAGACGGCACGCGATGATGTTGTTAGACGCTGGTGCTCCTGCTTCCATTGCGAGTGCAGACTCAACCGGTACGAATGCACCTGGTCATACTCCTACTGCGCCATCGAGCGCACCAGTACATATGAGGAGACGCGTGCGGAATTCAAAGGCGTCGAACCCTTTGACGCAGAGTCAGGCTGTGAATACAGCCACTGTACAGGCTTCTTCGGAGGCTATGGACATAGAGGAGGATGGAGGACGGGAAAGGAAGAGGGTGGCGAGGAGATGATTGATGACAATGGACTTGGATTTCATCATACAGTGTTCATATGTGTTGACGTTCCCTTTATGACTTTACTCTATCTCTACCACGCATTCTTTCATGAACTTCACCGTTACACACGTACAGTAGATACATCCACCATATTCCTGTAATACCTCCATACGTATCGCAATGTTTCTCTAGATCTTCTTCCATCCCACTACCTCTCACTGGTCTGAATCCGTCACTCTGAGCATCCGTTGAGCCTCATTATGCAGAGCTTTGGCAAGTGCTAGAAACAGATCCAAATTATTGTCCAAGTCGGTGATGTCGAGAATTTTCATGGCAAGCTCTCTTTCCAGAAAATCTACGCGTGGAAGTAGCGCCTCGACCACCTTCAGATTGCCACTCTCCACGGCGAACCACAGTGGTGTCTTATCGTCGTGATCAGCTCGCTGAACGTCGATGGCTGGACAGGATAGCAGGAGCTCTACTCCGTTGGGGATCTGCTCATACTCCGAAAAATAGGATAATGGAGTTCGCCCTTTGTAGTCTGGTAGATTGATGTCGATGTTAGGGTGGGACAACAGCAGCTTCATCGTTTCTTTCATCAATGCTCTGCGTTTCTCGATTGGGTATAGCCCTGAGGAAGCTATCCAACTGAGTGGGGTTCGCCCACGCGAGCACTGAATGTTGACATTGATAGAGGGTATCATTTGGAAGAATAGTTGAAGGATATCAACGTGGAGACATTCCGCTGCATACGTCAGTGCACATTTGCCCTCGTTGGTGAAGGTGGTAGCCATATAGTCGGTTTTTAGGTCATCGAGATGTGCTCGTACTTTATCCATCTCTCCATTGATGACGCTTGTAATCAGCGGCGTCCCTGCCGACGTGTAATATTCTGGGGGCGGCTGTTCGAGGGGTAATGACAAGAGGACTTCTTGGACCCCCAAGACAAGAGACGACATAAGAAGATTTTCTTTGACTGGTCGATCTACCCCTCTGATGTTATCGAAATCGAAGTCTGGACTCCTCATCAATAATTTTACTATGGCGTTGTGACCAGTTCTGCACGCCATAACGACTGCTTCCTCCACTGTTCCCACAGGAATCGCTGCCAGGTTAGGCGTATTTTCTTTATATCGAAGTAGAACCTGTATACAGGCATCCTGTCCCCTAGCCGCTGCTACAGAGAGAATGGGATGGGGAGTGTGTGTTTCAAGGTCAGGGCCAGGATACGGCGTCATTCCCAGACACCATTCTAAGACGTGAACAAGACCATTATAGGCCGCTAGATGAGCCACCGAGCCACCGACGGTGTACTCATTGAAAAAGGAAAGAAAGGCGGCGTTTTTGGTATACTTAAAGAGCTTAATCACGTCCTGGATGATGGTGTCCTCGACAAGTCGGACATGCGTTGAAAGAGACCTGACGGCATACACGAGAAAAGGGTACATTCGGAAGAAGTTTGGAAGCCCCGACTCCTCTTGATTATGGGGATGGGCCTTTGAGATTTCCTCAAAAAGGAGGCTCAGATCGAAGGCAGGAGCAGCCATCTCGTATAAAGCAGGTCTGCGCTGTGAAAGTTCCCAGGATTCTCTCACAAATTTGGCGACGCTGTGACAGTTCAGAGTAGAGCCAATTTCAAAGGATGGAATCTCGAAGACCGGATTGGAAAGATATGTTATGCAAGTTCTTGCCATATAAAGGTCTGCTTCACTGCAGAATGTAAGTTTGTTGCGGTGAAAGTATTCGTAGGTTGTATGATCTACCATGGACGACGTCAGATGTGCCACAACACTGTCGTAAACATTTAACCTACGGATGAAAGATGGCTCCACCCGATCTAAGAAATTGCTCAGCTTCCTAGTTTAATACTTATAAATTGCGATTTCTCACTAATTGAGTGCATTTGGCTGACCATAAACTCCGGGACCTCCACCTTGTTCGAGTCGCGCATTTTGTTACGGTTTTCATTTTATTCTGATTTTCATTCTATTTACTATTGTTTTTATCTCATGTTACTCATACGCGTTTCGACTCTATGAACCCCCTTACATAGTATATACCCTCTACCCTTACCCTATGCCCTATATACATGCACGATACATGAGGCTCGCAGTATATCTAACTTGTAGTTACACGATGTATTCTCTAGACTTGAACTGGTTTTTATCCCCGCAACTAGTTTGAGTTAAGGTCGTACGACGACGCTTGGATTAAGTGAACGACCCGATAGCTTAGGCTGTTGTGTTGCTAACAAAAGTTCAAGTCTCCTCCTATTGCCTCGTTCACATCCCTCCACATAACCTGCTTCTTTTTCTCATCCACTTACTTTTTCAAACGCTCCTTGCGGCGACGGTGTAAATCCGGGTCGTAAGTTCTCGCTGTACCGTCAAGTTCAAGAAACCCTCCTCCGACTCGTCGATAACACTCGCGCTCCCCTGGGCACCTCACGAACGGTGTCTCCGCTGAATTGTCGTGTCGATAGTCAGCAGCGAGTCAGCTTGGTCCAACACTGAGCTCTAGGCAACACTATCCCGAAGTACGCGCAACGGAGTTTAAGTAGGCCTGGCCTTGCCAAACGCGTATTAGGTGATAGCAGGATCAAGTTTTCCCCTCGACACTCCTAGTCCGGCACTAGGACCCGACTCTCTCCTCTCTGTGAAACGTGTACCGTATTACGTGGGTGCTGTTCGCCATCCCGACTGGTTGGCAGTGCTTAGACGAAGAAAGTACACGAGGTAGCTTTGAGGCTTCCCCCACATTTACGACCCATACCTACACGTAACCATACCCACGTGTACCCTACATACCCTTAACCCTCCATCATGTTCGACCTGTTTCAGGTCCTCGCGTTCTTACCCCTATTTGCCTTTTGGCATTTCTTCCTGGTGCTCCTCCTCCCCCTCGCTTCATTCCGTGTTGAAGGTGATGGAACTGGTGGTTCCTCCTCTTCTGGCACTACGTCCAATGTCTCCCGTCCCGCTAAGCCTACCATCAAAGTCAAATTCCAAGCTCTAGGGTCCGATCACGTCTTACTTACGAAGGTGTCAACGGGTCAGACCAAGACCTATGGCAAAAACGACTTCAGTGACGACGATCCGATCAAAGCCCAATTAGCTATGGATAATTTGGAAGGCGAAGTTGATATGGAAGATATCTTTACGGAGAAAGCTCCTCAAGGTTTCTGGGCCACTATCCTCGAGGCTATACAGCTGATCTTAGATGCACTGAAGTCTTTGGTCACAACCTCGGAGAAAGTCGCAGAAAACCAAGAGGCCATGGCAAAGGCAACGACTCATATCTCCAAAAAGAAGATCGACGTTCCCCGGCCCGATAAGTTTACTGGTGATCGGAAAAAGGTTAAAGCATTCTTGACCGATCTAAAGTACTACATCGCTGGACAAGGAATTACGGAGTTCACGGATCAAATCTTCTTGGCGTTGTCACTCATTGAAGGAGGCAAACAAGACATGGCTGGCAACTGGGCTAGACAACATAAGGAAAAACTCGTAGAAGGAAGGAACGATAGATTAACGTCCCTAGAACAATTCGAGGCAGCCTTCAAGCAACATTTCCAGTCAGTTGCAGACCAGGACGAAGCCAGATTTGAAATCCGAAAAGTCACCCAAGGAGATAGATCCGCCGAAGATTACACATTGGAATTCAGGTCCATATTTGCGCGAACAGGACTAGAAAAGGAAGCGGTCTTCTTAGACTATCAAAAGGGTCTAAAGCCGTCCTTATGGCATAAAGTCGCAAATTTGGAAAGTCCTCCGAATGATCTTGATAATTGGGCCCTCAAGGCGATCGAACACGATCAAAATTGGAGAAAGAACAACACGATGCAGGAAATGATGGGTACTGCCAAAACCAATACGCCATCCAGGTCACAGGGACAGTCCCGCGGCAACCAGAATAACGCCCAGGCTGGTTCTTCTACACAGGGTACACGCAATCAGGTACAATCTCAGGGTCAAGCTCCACAGGCAAACACACTCCCTCCCGGTGAACCCATGGATGTCGATCAACAACGACAACGTGGTGATCCGAATGTCGTATGCTACAACTGTCAGAAAACAGGTCATGTCGCCAAATACTGCCGCAATCCTCGCGTTCCCCGCCCCGCTTTTACTCGCACTGTAGATACTTCTTCTGGTAATAATATGTCCTCCACCTCTATGTCTACCTCTTCCACCGCTCCCACTATTGATATCGATAAAGCGGTCACTATGAATAAGGACGATCTCTATGCTTACATTTCGGGTTTTCAAAAGAGTCGGGCATGAGCACGAATGTGCCGACTCTTGATTCCTCTTCATCTTTTACCTACGGCTCTGATGTAAATATTACTACTATTCCGGAAATAGCAGAGGCTTTAAAAGACAAAGAGGAACGCAGTGCAAGAAAATTCGGACGATGTGAACCTAGGACCACCATGTGGCTGGCACAACAGTTAAGGGATTTGCCTAAGGAACGAGCTCTTGCAGAACTCCGCACATGGACGCATAGCAAAAGACAACAAGAGTGCACATATGCTACGATTGACGAACTGAATGAACTCAATGATACAGACGTCATCGAAGCTCTCTTTGAAATGCGATCCAAGAAAAGATATATCCGCGGAAGGAAAGGCAAACAGCTCGATATTCCCTTGGTAGCTACATCAACGGCAAGTTTGAAGTCCTGGCAGATCCACGCACTGCTTGATAGCGGCTGCACCGGATCGTGTGTTAACCGAAGATGGATCGAAGCGAACAGGATCATGACACACAAATTCGCTCGGCCAATTCCGGTTTACAATGCTGATGGAACTCTCAACGCTGGTGGCTCTATCACAGATTACGTCGACCTTCGCATTCGAATTGGCACATACCACGTGGAATTACTTCGGTTCGCAGTCACTGATTTGGGCAAAGCAGACATGTTTTTGGGCTACGACTGGCTCCAAATTCATAACCCAGAGATTGACTGGAGCAATGGACGAATTAAGTTCAGCCGATGCCCCGAGGAATGCCCAACAAGAAAGCCAAGAGTTGACTTCTGTGGCCAAGACGAAGACCCTGAGGATTACGAGGACATTGATTGGATTGAGATTGATAACGGCGACAAATTCCTTTTCATTGACCTAAATGAGGAATTGAACCGTAGGATATCCAAGTATACGATCTCTGCCCTTGGACCTGATCACCATGAAACCCGCGCTTTCCAGAATATTTCATCTAAGATCGCCGAAGAAGCCTCGAAAAAGGAGAAACCTAAGGCGTTTGAGGAGATCGTGCCTGAAAGATATCACAAATTCAAAGACACGGTCTTTGGCAAGGAATCATTTGATGAACTGCCACCTCGACGCCCTTGGGATCACGCCATTGAATTGATACCCGGTGCCAAGATTCAAGATTGTAAGATTTACCCCTTAAATCTCGAAGAGCAGAAGAAGCTTGACGAGTTCCTTGAGGAAAATCTGGCATCTGGACGTATCAGACCATCAAAATCTCCAATGGCATCTCCTTTCTTCTTTGTCAAAAAGAAAGATGGCTCCCTTCGACCGGTACAGGACTATCGTAAACTTAACGATATCACCATCAAAAACAAATATCCTCTTCCGTTAGTTCAAGAGCTTGTCGATAAGCTCAAGAACGCCAAGTATTTTACGAAGTTGGATATTAGATGGGGATACAATAACGTCCGTATCAAAGAAGGTGATGAATGGAAAGCGGCTTTCCGGACCAATCGAGGACTCTACGAACCGGTAGTCATGTTTTTTGGATTATGTAATTCCCCAGGCACATTCCAATGGATGATGAATGACCTCTTTAAGGACGAGATCAACCTTGAGGCAGTCGTCATCTATATGGATGACATTCTCATTTTTACTAAGACAATGGAACAACACGAGGAAACGGTAGAGCGCGTTCTTGAAATCCTACAAAAGAACAACCTCTTTCTAAAACCGGAAAAGTGTTCCTTCCATAAAGAGAGTGTCGAATACCTGGGAATGATCATATCGGAAAACTCGGTTCAAATGGATCCTCTCAAAGTTCAAGCGGTAATCGACTGGCCAACTCTGACCTGCAAGCGTGACGTACAACAATTCCTAGGGTTCTGTAATTTTTATAGAAGGTTTATCGAAGGCTTTTCCAAAGTCGCTAAACCTCTATCAGAACTCACGGGAAACGCCGAATGGTCTTGGACGGACAGACAGGAACAGGCTTTTAATGAGCTTAAGCGCCGTATCACCACAGCGCCTATCCTTGCGATGCCAAATGACGACGGAAAGTTCCGGGTTGAAGTAGATGCTTCCGACTACGCGACAGGTGGAATCTTATCACAAGAGCAATCTGATGGCAAATACCGACCAATAGCATTTATCTCTAAGTCACTCAATGACGCAGAACGTAACTATGAGATATATGACAAAGAAATGCTAGCGATCGCAAATGCTCTTGATGATTGGCGTCAATACCTTATGGGCGCTAAACAGGTTTTTGAAATTTGGACGGATCACGAAAATCTCAAGTATTTCCGAAAGCCACAGAAGATCAATCGTAGACAAGCAAGGTGGTTAACGGAAATGCAAGAGTATAATTTCACCCTTCACCACAAACCAGGAAGCTCGATGGGCAAGGCAGACAGCCTGTCGAGACGACCAGGCCATAAGAAGGGGGTGAATGATAACGAAAACGTCACACTTTTAAAACCTGAACTTTTCCGCCACATTCTCCGCACAGTCGAAGTTGAAGGCATCTCTGACGAGTGGTTAAAGAGAATCATCCGTGCAAAAGGCCAACGAGATTCCGAAGTCACAAAAAGGCTAAACGCGAAAGAAGAAGGGTGGACCGAAGAGAAAGACTTCGTCACCTGGAAACATCGTGTTTACGTCCCTATTGATCAGAAACTCCGTGAAGAGATTATCAAATACCATCACGATAAGGAAACCGAAGGACACCCTGGCAGGTTCAAAACACTTGAATCCATCACACGCAACTATTGGTGGCCAAGAATATCCATAGACGTGAAACAATACGTTGAAGGATGTCCCGCCTGTCAAAGGAACAAGCCAATCCGACAATCCCCCGCAGCTCCACTATCCCCAAATGAAATCCCCACCAGACCATGGGAAATCGTTACTGCGGATTTCATCGGACCGTTACCCTTGTCCAACGGCTACAACATGATCCTTGTCATTGCCGATCGCTTTACGAAACAGGCACACTTCATTCCCTGTAACGATACCATCACAGCGGAAGGAACGGCCCGTCTCTATCGCGATCATCTCTTCACTAAACACGGTATTCCCCGGAAGTTGATCACAGACCGAGGCCCACAGTTCAACGCTAAGTTCATGAATGAACTGTGCAAACTCATTGGAACGGTACAAAACAAGTCCACTGCCTATCACCCACAGACCGACGGACAAACCGAACGCATTAACCAAGAATTAGAACAATACTTGAGGTTATTTGTCAACTACAGACAGTCGGACTGGGCGGAATGGCTTGCCCTAGCAGAGTTCTCATACAACAACAAGGTTCACTCTGCGACAGGTTTCACCCCGTTCTACCTCAACAATGGTCAACATCCCTGGACCGGAAAGGAACTCGTTACCGAAGTCCGAAACCCCTCAGCCCATGAGTTCGCCAAGAACATGAAGCGACTCCACGAGGAGGCAGAGGCATCCCTCAAACGCGCAGCAGAGACCATGAAAGCGCAGTATGATCGGAAACGAGGACCAGCCCGTACATATGCCAAAGGAGATCAGGTTTACGTCGAAGGAATCAACATCACCACCGATCGTCCCACTAAGAAGTTGTCCGAGAAACGTTTTGGACCCTTCAAGGTGATTGAGAAGATTGGTTCCTCCTCATATCGACTCGATCTTCCAAAGGAATGGGAAAAGCTCCATAACGTCTTCAATGAGGCGTTACTCCGTCCCTACAAGGCACCGGTCTACGATTCACAGAAAAACCTCCCACCCCGCCCTGTCCAACCCATTGTAGATGTTGAAGGTCATGAGGTCGAAGCTATTCTAGATTCCCGAGAGGTCTGGAGTCGGAACAAGCGCAAGATTGAATACCTTGTCAAATGGAAGAATAAACCCGAATCCGAAAACACATGGGAATATTCTGTCAACATCGAATCGGCCCGGGACCTCGTGTCCAAATTCCATAAACAAAACCCTACCACCGCACGCTGGATCAACACACACCCAGTTCGCACTGAACTCCGAATCCTTTCGATACCCCAAACCCTACTCCCTAAACGACAACTCTACAATCCCCAAAAGGAAGTCGCCTGGACTGTCACACCACAAGACAACCTCCCTATCCGCACCCTCACTCGACACTTCACATTCCCAAATAAAGTCGCTGAAGCTGTAGAATTTGATTGGGAATTGTGGGAACTCCGAAATACCCCCGATAAAGGCAAGAACAAAGAACACCCCAATACCGACTATTCTCCTACCCGCCGCACTATTTCCGTTATCTCAAAGTCTCAAGCGGGTCTTACAGACGATTTCGGACAAGATATTATTGAATCCAAGATTAACGACTATGGCGATGATAATCGAGGACGATTACCCTTGAGAAGGGGGTAATGTTACGGTTTTCATTTTATTCTGATTTTCATTCTATTTACTATTGTTTTTATCTCATGTTACTCATACGCGTTTCGACTCTATGAACCCCCTTACATAGTATATACCCTCTACCCTTACCCTATGCCCTATATACATGCACGATACATGAGGCTCGCAGTATATCTAACTTGTAGTTACACGATGTATTCTCTAGACTTGAACTGGTTTTTATCCCCGCAACTAGTTTGAGTTAAGGTCGTACGACGACGCTTGGATTAAGTGAACGACCCGATAGCTTAGGCTGTTGTGTTGCTAACACATTTCTACGAGCCCGACGCACACTTCACTGATTATTTCTTCAGAAGAGCAGTAATTCTCGAAAGAATGACGTCCCGGTATCGTAGCCAATGCATGCTGAAGCTCAGGGAGGGAAAGACGATTCCCGTACGCTACCCAACAGAGAATATTACGGGCTAGTTCGCGCTTCTTTGGAGTCTGCTGTAGGATACGAGCGAGAATGGCATCGTATGCAGCCTCGATGCCACTAGATAGATCGCCCAAGGCGTCAAGGAGGTCCCCAAGAGAAAGGCTTTGTGAGAGTGAATTGACGTGTAACCTGGCAAGGAGGAATCTACGTTATGCTCATAAGCAATTCGGATGATGAGAGGGAAATAATTAAGGCTTACGAAGCTTGAGCCGCTTGCGTTACCTTGTCCACTATGGTTTCGACATGGGAAATAGCAAATGGGGCTTCTATACCAATTCGATGCTTGACATACTGCCTTACATCCCTGGGATGTGCAGAAACCTCCACCCGTGAGGATACATAAGGAAGTATCGCCTGGTCGATAAATCCAAACACGCGGGAAGTAATGACAACCTTTACGTGATTTCCAAGCGTAGTTAGTGTACGCAACAGGTCGTCAATTGCATAGCGGTTGAGATTATCTTGATATTCATCTAGTGCATCAACCACGAGATAGACCCGTTGGAAATTTGCGTAGATGGAGTGCAGGATATCCTGAATCTCCTTGACAGTTGGTTTTCTTGATTCGTTCCGCAGCCTTTCGCAGAAGCCAGAGACTTCCCGGAGGTCCAGACGGCCCTCTTTCGCCTCCACAATGCGGTGGACAAAGCTTCCGAGCAACACGGTTGTCGACTGCTCGTGTCGCTTGCTGTGATCCAGGTAGGCAAAGTTCACGAAGTCGTTCTCCGAGCACCCTGTGCTCAAATACTCGATGATTGTAGACCTAGAGACGGGTCGTATTAGTTCGCCTGCTTATATATTAGGAGAATATCAGAAACGCACGTAAGGACAGTCTTTCCTGCGCCGGCTAGACCAGTTTGATCAGGCCATCAAGCATGAAGATGAGTATTCATGATATCAGACTCACGCTGTCCGAAACAAAACAGAAGCTTCTCATCTGGTTGCTCGTACCATCGCTTGAATTCTTGGGTTTCCAAGAGCCATACGCCAGTCGATTGCGTGCGACTAGCAAGTACTTCGGAGTGCTTCACTCTGTAGTCCATAGAAGGTATATACGCCAGGAGATCGGCACTGACTACGGAAACGTCAGTGATTCATATAAGATAGGGATGTGGGAATGAATGTACGTTTCGAATCTGCGTAGTCTGTTTAACGCATTAGTTGCTCGTTGAAGGCAGGAAGTTACGCATACGTGCAGTTGTATTGTCTTCCTCCGGGAGCGATCTCTGTGAAACTTCCACCATATATGTGCACGTCGGGGTTCGATTTCTTCATAGAGTTCAATGCTGATGAACTAGTCAGTGATCATCGTGAAGTCTTTCAGTAAACCAGAAACTGGCACGAACCGCTAACAGTTGCTGATCTGAGAGCGCCTGTATTGTTTGCCCGCGGTAAGAGCTGCTCTGTTCTAGTATTAGACAGGCTTCCGAGGTATACACCTAACGCATAGCGGAAGGTAGACTGACTCGCGGTTTCCAATGGTCCGAACGACCCTGCCTTCCAGCAGTTCAAAAGAAGGGTTCTTAGTGAATGGTCCTGCTTGAGGAGATTCAAGCAGCTCTCATGGCTACAAAGTTCTTCATTCAGCAGTCCGTTCGACCGCTGTACAATTTCCTTGAGCAAGGCTGCCTCAATGTTGGCCTGAAATTTAGGTGGAGCGCTCGGTGAATAAAGATCGTAGGGATATTCTTGCAGAATAGCGGCATCCAAGTCGTCAGGCAAGGCTGCCATCGGGGTCTCCGGGCAGAAGAACGTTGTGGTGGTGGTGGTGGTCAAGCTTACAGCTATTTCGAATCAGATGGTATACCACCGAGATAGACGCCGCTGAGGACTCTGGTGGCTGCAGGATAGAGAGACTCCGACTGACTCGGCCATTGGGTTGGCCACAATAACCGTTAGGTTAAGCGACCGACTCATGGCTTCATTAGGGTTAAGGTTAGGTAAACCTTGTTTTCAATCCTCGCTCAGTCCAACTCTTTTCAGTGTGACCGCCACAACAATGTCTCTATCCGATATGTTTGACAACTTTGATTCGAAGAACTTAATACAGATGGACGTGGATGATGATGAGGACGGCTTCGGTACGACCTTTGATTGGTTGACAATGAACCTATCAAGCTGAGTACTGGTCTGCAGATGGGACAGAGGAGGAAGAGTCGTTCTCAGGCAGTGGTAGTAGCGAGGAAGAATCAGGAGGCGAAGATGAGGATGAAAGGGCCCCATATCAAAACCTTGAGAATGCGGAGGCTGAGGATGAGATTGAGGATGACTTCGAGTATGTCATTGTCCACGCCTATTTGCCCCTGGTCCGTGCTCACGCGTCTTCAGCCGACTTGTTCAGAGAATTCGAGCCCCAGGGGCTTCCGGTGGTGCTTCTGGACTGACAAGAGACTGGGATTTCAATATTGAGGAGAAAGATGCTGAATTCAAGGACGACCTACGTGAGGCATCTGGTGTTGGTCGCAGGCGGCGGAAATCGGTGAGAGGCTTAACACCATGCCTCTACTTATGTGTATTCACCTACTTTGTCGCTCTAGAAAGGCAGAGGTTCAGGCCCCGTACTCTCTCAACAAGTCAAGTCTCTCATTGGCGATGGGAACCAAGCCTATGTCGACAACAATTTACCAGAAGCTATCCGCATTATGCAAGAGGTTATTCGGATTGAACCAAGAGCAGCTTCTGCTTGGTCTGTTCTAGCCCAGAGCTACGAAGACATGGGAGAACCGCAGAAAGCACTTCAGCTGCGAATTATGGCGTCCCATTTGAGGCATGACGCTGATGAATGGGAGCGTCTTGCCAGGCAGTCCAGGTCAGTACAGTCACATCAAGTTTTCTGCCTCCAAGCTTAAGCCGTCTCAGGGAACTCGGATATAACCAACAAGCGCTCTATTGCTATCGAAAGGTGTACTCGTTGGACCCTACAAATGTGGATGCTCTCTGGGACAGAGCCGCACTGGCCAAGGAAATAGGCGACCTCAAAACGGTATGCATGCGTCCTTTCATCTACAAAGCCACATTCTGAACACTTTTGCAACAGGCGCGTAACGCTTTCCTCGGGATTCTAAAGCGTTTCCCTCATGACCTGACTGTCCTCTCCGAACTGCGTACAATCCTCATCGAGCTCTCAGACCTCAGCACCTGCTCCTCCCTCTTCCAATCTGCATTCGAACACTACCAAGTCACTGTTCCCACTGGTATCTCCCTTGACCTAAAAACCAAGACCGAAATCCCAGGAGGCGGATTCGGGATGATGGAGATCCTCGTTCTGGCGGATCTCTACAATACCTCCGGAGAACATGACAAGGCAGTGGAGGCGATTAGGAAAGGATGCAGGTGGCTACAAGGGAGAAAGGATCAGGTGTATTGGGATAAATGCACAGATGACAGGGAGTTTGATGAGCCTGAGATGGCGGAGAGGAGAAGAATTTCGGGTGATGAGGGCATGGTTGAGCCTGGGAGGTTTCCCTTGGATATCAATGCCAGACATAGACTGGCGGTGGCAAGGATCAAGATGGGTGATGCGGAAGAGGGCAAGGTCGGTGCACTTGTTGTACTCTGGAGATTGACCGAAAACTGATCCTGATGATAGGTTCATGCAGGAGCTGTTCTCTCACAAGACATACATGACTATGCACCACTATTTGCTGAAATTGCGGATGCATACTTCGACCGGGAGCTGTACGCGGAAGCAAGACCTATTTATGAACTACTGGGTGGTGACGCAGTGGTAGGTCTTACCCACTTTTCTCAGCTGCCCCTCAGTTCGCTTAGCATATTTACAGACGAGCAGCATATATGTCCTCCTGCAGACAGCAGCATGTCATCGAATGCTTGAAGACCTCAAGGAAGCTGCCGAAGTTTACGAGCATGGTAAGCCTAGCCGATTTGGTGAATATTTGCAGGAACTCTGCTGACCTGTCTACCAGTGAGGCTGGCGGATCCAACTAACAACGACGTCAAGATGAAGCTCGCTGAAGTCTATGAGATCATGAACGAACCCAGAAAGGCTTTAGACCTAGTTTACGAAGGTTCGCCTTACCTTGCACTTTGCTGGGCACTTTCACTAACGTCTTCCATCCAGTTATTGACTCCAGGAAACGCAAGCCCAGAGACCAATCAACAATGAGCGCTCATTCAGGAGAAGGCTCCGCTGCTCCGGGTGCAACCTCCCTCTTTGAAGAGAAAGCCGCTGCCAAATCCAAGGCGGGTGTAAGATCCGCCCAACGGCTGAATCATACGCAACTGAGAGAGCTGGAGGCGAAGAAGGAGAAAGAAGTCGTGCGAGGGTTCAGGATTTTGAAGGAGCTTTGGCCAAGGATAGGGAAGGATGGAGAAGAGGGAGAGGAAGCGGTGAGGTTGTGGATGATTGAGGCTGAGAAGTTGGTGGAGACGTTCAGGGAGACGAGGAACTTGTTCATGACCAGTCGGGTAAGCATTGTAACCACATTTGGAGATGAGCTGGTGTTGACCAAGCACATTTGGTAACAGACAAATCCGTTTAGGGGCATGTTTCCGAGGTCAAGAAGGAGACAGCAGAACAAGTCGAACGAGGAGGATGAAGAGAGGATGGCTTCAAGATTGCACCTTGACCTTGGTATGCTGCTCCTTGGCCGGATCCTAGGCACTGTTTTTCTGATGCATATGTAGGTCGAGACGCCCTGGCGAAGAGGGCCGCGAAAGACCACCCAGTCCATGAGTTCCGAGGGGTCTCTTTTGATGACTGGTTACGGATTATCATGCAGGTTCGGCTACTCCAGTATCTGCAACCTCACGCCTCTAACATGCTCCTGTTTCAGTATTGCTTCATCTTGACCCGAAGTGGGCAGTATGACCTAGCTGACGAGATCATACGACATATCATGCTGTCGAATGCATACCAGGCCAGGGAGAAGCAAGTCACCCTGAGGTTGTCGCTGATAGGTTTGTGTCCCTAATACCAAGTCCTGCCATCCAGTACTGACATGTGCCATAGCCTGCGCAATGCATGACCAACGCTCACCCATTGCTGTCGAACAAGCTCGGAAACTCATCAACCTCCACCAGTTCAACAATGAGCCCCAACGGATCCTCATTGCGTCACTCTCCAGTGGCCTGCGCCCCACGGACGCCTTCATCACATCGACCCTCCAAAAGCACCTGTTCCGCGAGATGAAGCTAGCAGATGCAGCAGTCAAGAACCCTGAAACGCTCAAGTGGAATCCGCTGAACAAACGTTATGCTCCAACTGGTGGTGGTGTGAAGGCCGAAGCTGGAGAACAGGAAGACGATGCAGATGACCTTGACCAAGAGACACCTGCTGCATCGGTAGCTGGAGCTGGAGCATCTGGAGTTAAAGACGTGGCCAAGCCAACGGAAATACCAACCAAGTTCAATCCGATACCGGTCACCATCTATGGGCAGATTTGTACTGCAGCGAAGAGCTACCAGAGTGCCATATGTTCGTGCCCCTTTTCTCGCTGTGGCAGAGTACTGTGCTGACGAACGCGATGACAGTCTACCTGTTGCATGCATACGACTACTGTCCAGACGACCCAATGATCTGCCTCTGTTTGGCCATCGCTTCTATTGGGAGAGCGATGCAGAGGCAATCAGACAATCGACACCACCTTGTGGCCCAGGTGAAGGCACCTTTTCCTGTACATCTACGGGCTTCTGATACGTTGCCTCCAGGCTATGGCCTTCTTGTCGAAGTATCGTCAGCTGCGAGGAGAAAATACCGCGGGTATGGCGGAAGTCGAGTATAACTTCGGCCGGGCCTTCCATCAACTTGGTATATCAATCTTCTATCACTGCCTTCTTTCTTCGCTGATTGCCTGCCGACAGGTTTATTTTCTCATGCTGTGAAGCATTATGAGAAAGTCCTTGAGCTCGCCGAGAATCACCCTGAGGAGGTATGGCTGCATCCACCTCAAGTCAGCTGCGAGCTAACGCTCCTCTAGGAAGATACCTTCTGTCGCGAAGCAGCTTATAATCTTTCCCTGATATTCGTCATGACCGGAGCCGCCCCTCTAGCAGATGCGCTCTATCGGCGCTGGCTTTCCATTTGAAGCCAACCAGGATCAGATTAGGTGAGACGTCTTCCCACCGTTTTCCCCTCTACTCACTTGTGCTCTTGATGCATCCGCTAAGTGCGCATCGCATAACATCAGCTTAAGGTAGGTAGAACACTCTGTTCATCTCTTCGGCCTACACGTGGCTTCATATGCTGTACTATCACGGAAAGCAATGACATATCTTATCGTTGATCTGATGAGCATGCCTCTATAGGCTGAATGAAATTTCTTAATGCCACTGATTGGGCGCCTCTTCGTGAACGCATGATCAGCCACCCTCCTCCTGACGCACCTATGCTGTGCGGCGGTGGTGTGGATTGGGCGTGGCCTACAATCCTCACCGCGCTAACCTTTCTTGAGGACCACAATGGCCTCTCCCAACGCCAGCCGGATTCGCCTTGTCCTTACCTTCCTCCAACGATGGTTATCGAGGGTGATCACCACTCTGAAGATGATTAAAAGCTGTTCACGACATATCAGCAAGCACGCTGCCGTTTTCTTCGGAAGAATTATTGCAAGATTACACGCGCTATTCGTGGCATTGTCTCCCATCCCGTCGATGACACCTCGAGCATTTAACACAAAAGCTGAGGCAAACACACTGAAAAGAGAGGATACGGAGACTTCAACACACCATGCCCTTGGCACCTTCGTTGCGGGAGAAATTTGCGCCTCGCATGCACCCGCCGCCATTGGCAATCCTACCTTCACAATCACATCGGCAGATTCCGAGGATGAAGGAAGCCCACCTTCAGTGGCTAACACATCCACCGCCATTTCTCCTAAGAAGCCTCAATCCTTCATGGACGGCGAAGGGGACAATGCAAGTCTCGCACCCGTCAACAATCTTCCCTCGAGACCGCCTTCTCTCTTCTCCGTCGGCGACGGTAACAGGTTAGACGCTTCTTGGCAAGCCATATCCAGCCGGAACGGATCCTCCAGGTTACTCTCTTCAAATGCTTCTTATTTTGGCGACGAGCCTGAGGAAGTAGATTCAAATCATCTATCCGAGAACGCAGAGTTTGTACTATACCCCGTCTTACCATCGCGCTCAGAGAGGTATAAACATGGCCGTAAGGTGTAAGTTTCTGGCAAGGTGGAAAGATGGACTCTTACTGATACGGCTATCAGAGATATGAAAATCACCAAACCGGTTATTCTCAGAGCTCATGAACAATTCAATGGGTTCGTATTAACAGTCCGGTATTGCCATCGGACGCTCAGCAGTCCTGACTGAAATCGACAGACTTAGGGGTTTGCCAGCTGGGTGGACGCGGCATGTCCATTCCGAGGGATTACCACTTTTCCACTTCAAGGGAAATATGCTGAAACGGTCATACCCAGGGTGGGAAGAGCAAGAAATAGTGACAGAGGACTGGATCGTATCCGATACTGACGAGAATCACATCCTTAAAGAACTCGATGAGATTGTTCAAGATATCGGAGACCTACTCCGAAGCCAGAACCTCGAGATTCCAAGCGGATGTCATCTGTATTTGCACTTGATGCCTCAAGAAGGACGTCAAAGCACCTGTGAATATTACTTCACTCATCCCGAAAAGCAAATTCTCTTCTGGCTCAAAACATGTGATCTCTCATTCTACATGAACAACATACCCGGAGATTTGACTCCGACACATCTAGGTGTGTAGTTGGTTCTTACTGATTGCGTATGCCTCCTGAATAGAATGATAGAGTTGATCCTGCGCAAGGAATACTGGTGCGAGGACTGAGCGTTGGAGTAATGTCCACAGTCTTATATGATTCTCACCAGGCAACATTGCGAATACTATTCGCCAATCGTTCCGATGACTACTAAAACGCTTACTTTGGCGGCCGACGTTGTCAGGGATACTCGAATGGGTAAATAGGCCCTTCCATATTCCATTTCCTTTACAGCAACTAATTATCTCAAGATGTGCTCGGTTCTAAAACGCCTACTAGCACGAAGACATCGGAAGAATTAGCCAGATATTCGGAAATTCTATTGGACATAGGGCGTAAGTGCGAGCCATCGATCCTGCCATTGCGATCAGATTGCTGATTATTGCGAAGATCATTTCTATGACTCGCAGAGACACCCCGAGAGGTGCGACCCACCATCTTCATATCCCATATGTAGGCTTATGCCATTGATTGTTTCTCGAGCAAATAACTCATGCTTTCCTTTCAGATACCTGTTTGCGCCTAATTTGTAAGCGATTTAGACCGCTGACAGCCATTCTCGATTGACAAAAAGAACACAGATGAGGACCGTGTTTACGATTTCTTCGGGGAATATAACGCTAGGCTTGACAGGGAACAAAGCATATTCTATTCCGATAGGAAACGTGACGGCCGGTCATGGATGTTCAAAGCATTATCTCCGTTTCTCTTTTGCGCACCGAATAACCATCTCAAAGAGATGAACAAGATTTGGGTTGACAGAATCACGGTTCTCTCTCGATGGAAGGTCTATTTCACCGACCTCAACGTTCAATGGGGCGAGCATATTGTTCATGTGTGTACTCTTCTATGATAGAAACTCTTCTTCAAGTGGCTCACCCCCCGTAGTCATCCATCCTACTCAATGCGAACGTCGCATTCCTAGCTATACCGATGAACGACCCGAACAACAACAGCGATTATGCCGATATGATTTCAATTCGCACCGCCCAGCAGATTGCCAGCTACCTATCTATCATCGCCAGTGTGGCAAGCATGGTTCTAGCTCTTTTGCTGGTGCGACAACATAAATGGAGGTTGCAGAATACGAAGCAAGAACTGGTAAGCCCGAACGATCAACACATCTAGAAGGTCACCTAAACTTCACACAGAATGACTGGCTATGTAAGATGGACCATGGTGTGAGAAATTTAGAGTCTTTGTCCTGCCTGTATGCTGTTCCTTATGCAGCTCTCATCTGGGGGTACGTGGTCGTTGGCGATTATGATTCTTTCGTAGGCGCTGACTTCCTTGTAGGATGATCACGTTCTTTGCGGCTTTCCTCTGCATGTGCTTCACAAAAGCTTCCCTATTGACAAGGCTAGTCACCGGATTTGCAACCATCCCTTTTGTATCTCTCGTTATCTGGTGCCTCGGCATCGGCTGGGCGCTTTACCTCAACGAGATCTACAATGGAGTCCGTGACCTCTTTAAAAGGGACGAGTCTGGGGACGACGCCTCTTCTGTTACAGAAACTGCGGATAGCCAGAGCCTCAAGAGCTCAATGGGAGAGGGTAGTGACACTAAAACTGCCGTCTCGGAGAAATCTGGAGAGGAGAAGAAGCCCCAACGATGGTCTCTGTTTGGAAGGCTCAGGCGGGAATGTTCGCCTCCACAGGAACAGGTTTAGAATAACGCCTAGTTCACAAGGATTATCTTACTAATCTATATACCCTGCCCTATGTATTGGATATACCTAACTACTATGAAGTCGGACAGCAACCCCCGTTTAGTTGCAAGCCCGACTGTGCCGACTACGAACTTGAAGGTCCTGCCATGATGGAAGAAGCCGAAGGAATCGAGGCTCCGACCAAGCTCAGATCGGCCTGCCGACATTGCCGAGGTAATTCAGGCTGTTCCTGCCCATTGACATTCACCAGACTTTCATCATTCAACTTATATTGTCGGGCAGTAAAGCATTTCACATGGACAACGTAAGAAAATGTATAAAGTATGCGACATATTCAAGCTCACATTGGCTACGCTCCTGCAGGAAAGCGATTGCCAACCTCACGAGTTCACAGATCTTGTCGAATGGGCGCGTGTCAATGTCCATAGAAAGTTTCATCAAAGCGATACATCCAGAGATGAACTACACCGCGTCGAGCGTGTCGATTCTGCGAGCACAAACTCTACGATAGAATCGCCCTTTGGCTCCCGGTTGACGACTCCGGTAGATGAAGAAACCGCGATGGATTTCGGGTACCCAGTCGTGCAAGATCTGGTGGAGGGTGGACTAGAACACTCTCCGCCTTTCAAGGAAGTGACGTCCAAGTCGGGGTTTGGGCACGCCAAGCAGAAATCTGCAGAGGAGATAGAGATATGTCACGACGACAGCATTGATTATTCGGGAAACTCTTCTCCAGTTGACGTGAGTGCATTTATAGGTGCAGAGATTGGTATAAATAACCTCCTTTCAGGCGTCTTCTCAACTGAGTGGAGTGTATGTTCCGTCTGCCTTTGTGATACGCGGGGTGTCGCCCATCCGAGATAGAGAATCTACAAGCCAAAGGGGGATCAGCGTGGGCGAATGTTGCTATGGGGAAGTCGATCTCAGCGCACTGGGGCCTACCCAAGTAACTTCAGACATTGTCCACGGCCTAGTATCTTTAGCTCACGGCGCATATAGGCACATGATCACAACGTAGAGTCTGTCGAATGTCTATTCGATGCTCAGATTGAGGAAGAAGGCAACCACCTGAGCGAAAAAGAAGACCCTCGCCTAGGTCAAGTCTCTAACGTTTCTTTAGACCCGGTACGATGCTCGCGTTGAGTAATGTCATTTACTGAGATCATGTTATATAGCGATCCGATGGCCTGCAGGCCCGAGACTTGTTGAACGAAAGAAGCGTAGGATCCACACCCGAGCAGCCTGCAGCGAAAGAACCTGTCTCATCGAATGGATCCACTTCTGTCAGCCAAGATATCGAACCCTTCACTCGTTCTGTTCAATGCTCTGTCGATACATCTGATATGCCTCCTCGTGAACTATGTGACCAAGGGACTTCCTCCGTGGAATACGCCGACGCTGGTGTCGATACCTCGGAACTGGAAGCGGAATGGCCCTTTCTTGAAGACGAAGACAATCACTATGTTTCGGATGAAAAGATTTGCTCGTCCACCTCTCAAAGCTCAAGAGATGACTCTGCAACTTCTTCTCGACAACTTTTTGATCTGTCAACCGCGTCCACGGGCAACACTTCGCAGGATATCACCCAATATTTTACACCTGAGGTCAATCCTGAAATTTCGCAGTTCACGAATACCTTTTCCGCCTTTTCGGAGGATCAAATGCACTCTCACTATGGTCAACTGTCGCCGGAAACGTCCAGAACCCTCGACGAAAGATTCTATCCTTCAACTATGGCTACCGAAAACGCATCGCATAATGCCCAGAACCTCAACCCCGATATGAACCCTAGCGAATCCTCTCAGTTCACAAACGCTTTTAATGCCATCCTCCAAGCATCTGGTCTACCTATCGTCAGAGAAGATTCTGTACGGGATGTCGTCGATGTCGAAGGAGCTGGTGAAAACGTCTCAACCAATGTTCTTGCTCCCTCTTCTACGAAGTCTCTTGATGATACCACAGAAGAGTCCGGTCCCAATGATTCCAGCAGCGAGACTAGCCCACTTTTAGGATCCCTAGAAGATAGGAAAGAGACTCAGGTACGTTCTGGATATCCCTGGGCCAGAATATCTTGCTCACATTTCATCTAGATCTTCGAAGAGATTGCTGGCTCCGCACCGACCGAGGTAGTCCCCGATCTTCAAACAGACCCTCAAGTCGTACCCGCTATAGAGCTCGCTCGAGATGTCATCACTCCCTTGGGTGTTTCAACATTGAAAACGATATTGGTATATTCATTCCGCGCTATTCTATTCGTTCCATGGTGCTGTCTAGTCGGAGGAACCATTCTTCTCGCTCCTAAACTCCTAGCCTATGTCGCCTTCTTACCCTTGCTCACTGGCATGGATCCCGCACCCACCGGTATTCGAAGGTTCCAACATTGGGGTCAAACCGCCGCAGAATTCTGCACCATATTCGCCGGAGCATTCTTTTCTTTACTGTGGCTTATAGTTCTGCCGTTCCCGATCGTTCAACATGAATTACCTTTCTCGATCGCGTATATGACATCTCAAGTTTCGACGAAGAACATGATGGTGGCTGTTTCTCTATTCTGCATCGCTGCCGGGAGGTGCTGGTATGTCTGGAAGGATTTCAAGGTTAATCGACGTGTAGAGCTTGGAGAGGATGATTGGCAGAGTGTTGGGATGATTTTATGGGGAGACGTCGATGAGATTGGGGATTATAAGAGGGGAAGAGGTTTGAAGAGAACTGAGCGTGGAGGATACTTGGCCTGTGTTAGCGATGAAGATGAGGCGGCTCGGTATGATGGAATCGAGAAGGATCCTTTCATCGAAGATTAGTTGAATCTTGCGTAGCATTCGTCATAGATTGTGTCGGCGTTTTCGTTCTCTGTATGGATACCTCAATCCGATCGAATCTCCTCATTTTCTGCCCCTCCATGTGGGTTCTGTCAAGTTTCTGTCTGTGTCGCCAGCCAAGCTGTTGTATTTCTCTGACTCGAGTGAGCCAAGACCACCCCGTTTCCACAAAATCGGCCACGAGTTGATGAAAACTCTTCCGTAGCCTTTCCGATCGACGAAAAGTGGAATTCAACGGACCTTGAACGTTGGAAAACGACCAATCAGGATAGAAAGATTACGAAAAAGGCAATCAAGCATGTGACCATCTTGACACGAGCAATGATCCGTGGCTGTGTTTAGGTTGACATTCAACGGAATGTGACTAACCGAGGTTTGCACTCGGAACACCAACATCATCATCCGCTTTTCTTATAAAAGGCCACAGGCTAGCAAATCGAACACGACCGGTTAAAAAAAAAAGAAAAGTGAACGTGTACGTGTACGCAAGGATGATGAAGGTGGAACTATGCCCCAATTCAGGGCTGTTCGACTTTCATTCTACTTGTGTACGACTCGCATGGAGTACATTACTACCAACCGTGTTCGTGTTTTTGCTATGTGTTTGTGGTACTGTTATACCTGTTTTGTTTACGAAAGTACTTGTTCCGGTGGACTATGAACGGTATCCGGGGTGGTTTAAAGAGGCTGTGGAGGCTGTGTCGAGTCCTTTTCGGAGGTTCTTGACGCTGGAGGAGGCCGAGGAGTTGGATGTGGGTGATGAGGCTGACAAGCCCAAGCCCTTGGTTGATGAAGAAGGGGAAAGAGATGGAAATGGATTCGGCACCGAAACCGATACGATGGCATTCCGAGAAGACTCAAAAGCTTATTTTCGTCGGTCCGTCATCATTGCTGGGCTCGGGCTGGTAGAGACCATTGCGTGGCTTGCGTATGGTTCTTACCAGCTCGTGACTTTGGCGCCGAACTGGGATCAGGAAACGGACTTGGACTTGGAAGGAGATAATGGTGAGGAGGATGGGAGAGGGAGGTTGACAAGGTGGTTGGTATTAGCTGCACCTTTTCTATTAGCTCTTACTTGGCTATACACCGTTCTTCGAGCTGCACTTCGTCGTGCTCAAGCATCATCGTCGGCTTCGTCATCATCACCATCAAGCCCATTTGATTCAAATGCCGGAGTACAACATAAACTACCCCTTACGCCTCCATATGATCTATTCACGCTCTATTGCCTTCAGCTTATCACTGCTACAGTACAGCTGGGTGGTATATTGTGGGATTGGATCGTACTTGGAGAAACGAGGCCGGTGGGGATTGTTGTTGCTGTGGTTGTGAATTATGGGGTGGTGGTTGTGTTGTTGGGTGTTGTGCTCTCGATGCCTTTGGCGGTGCCTAGCAAGAGGGTTAAGAGGAATGATATCGTATGTCGAGTTTATTTAATGCCTTTATTGTTGGGAAGAGAGAAGGAATGATGCTGATCCGGGTCGGTTTGTTTGTAGGGAAAATCGGTGTCACCGGAGGATTATACTTCCCTTTTTGGATGGTTGACATTCCATTGGATTGCCCCGTTGATCAATAAGGTCAGGCGCTTATCGTCCACTGTTTGTTGCAGCCACTGATTTATACGGTGTATAGGGAAGAAGCGCTACCCTTAACGAGAAGGATGTTTGGAAGCTTAGCCCGACGATGCAATCCCGCCCTGTCTTTGAACAGTTTGCGAGGACTCATCCTGGAGCGAAGTTGTTGTTCCGCCTATGGAAAGCCAATTCTTTGGATATCATGTATGTTTCGATGTATGATATTGGCTTGTGCTTCATCCGCTGACGTCACTCTGCAGTCTGGATTTCGCAATCACCCTCGTTTCCGTCGTTTTCAACTATGCTGGACCTTTCTTCCTAAAGTATGTTCACTGCCTTGAGGCGTTCATTCGAGACATTTGCTAACCGACTTTCTCTCAGGCGCATTCTCGACTCCATTGATGCAAAGAAGCCAACCACCGAAGGACGCGCCACGGCCTGCATATATGCGTTCCTAGCATTCTTGTGCAGTTTGGGCAAGGTTCGTCTTCCTCCACCTACCTAGCATATATCGACGTCCTGACTTACTCTTTCCAGGGCCAAGCAGACCTTCAACACCTCTGGTTCAGCCGTCGCGCCGGGACACGTATCCGCTCCGAACTCATGGCCTCCATCTACGACAAAGCACTCAAGCGTAAAGACTTCTCCGGAATCGTCGATAAAGACCGTGCTATGTCAGGTGCCCCACCTCCCGAAGCTGATCCTGCTCAATCGAAGAAGGACAAGAAGCAGAAGAAGAAGGATAAGAAGAAGAAAGAGGAGAAGAAGGATGATCCTAAGGCTGGTGCGGATGTTGGGAAGATTGTGAATTTGATGGCTGGTGATGCTAATCGGGTATGTCTCTTTTCCTTTTGCGATGTTGGGGTGAATGGAAAGCTGATGGACTTTGATTGAAAGGTTTCGATGACTATCTCTGCGATGTACTTCCTCTATGGAGCTCCTTTCGAAATCATCATCGCTAGTATCTTCCTTTACCAGTACGTTTCCTCTCCCTCTCCCTTTCCCCTCACATCCACTCACGTCTTCCCACCTAATAGACTCCTCGGCTGGTCCGCCTTCGCAGGCTTCTTCGTCCTCCTACTCGGCTGGCCACTCAACAGCCTCATTGCTCGCCGAAGCATTAGGATCCAGAAAGGTCTTCTAGCTGCTAGGGATAAAAGAATGGGCGTTCTAAACGAACTCATTGGAGCTGTCAAGTTCATCAAGTTCTTCGCTTGGGAAGATAGATGGATTGATAGAGCTATGGATGCTAGGGAGGGTGAGATGAAGTGGATGGTGAAAGGTTCGTTTCCTGCTTTCCTAAATGATACGGGAGGAGAGTACTGATTGGTGGTTGGTTGGTGAATGTATAGCACGAGTCAACTCCGTTCTGTTCGGAGCGCTTTGGGTCTGTGCACCTATTTTCATATCGGTTATTTCGTTCGCGGCGTATGTTCTGCAAGGCAATCAGTTGTCTGTCAGTATTGCGTTCACGTCGATTGCGTTGTTTAATATGGTCCGGTATGTGGTTTTCCTTGGTTGACGAATGATGTGATGACTGATGGTTGACTATAGAGCGCCGTTGAATGTCATCCCCACTTGGATCGTCCAGATCTTGCAGGTATGTCTTCTGCGCCGTCTAGTGTTCTCATGTGACTGATTGTATTGTATAGACTGGTGTCGCTCTGGACCGTATCGCAGTCTACCTCAACGAAGACGAAGTTTCCGAACAAGTCTCCTCACTCAAAAAGGACGGAGCATCCCCCGCCCCTAACGGCTCTTCCTCCACCTACAAATCCGGTCTCGGTATCGTCAACGCCTCATTCAAATGGAACGAGGTTGAAGAGAAGAAAGACGACCTAGACCAGAATGGTACTAAAACCAAAGACACCTCACGCTCTGGTTCTCCCAGTGGGGATGATGTCTCTACTATCGACCAACCACTGGAAGCGGAGACGTCTTCTATCCTTTCGGAATCTAGGGATCATAAGTTTGAGTTGAAGGATATTAATATTATGTTCCCTGAAGGAGAGCTTACGGTTGTTACTGGTCCTACTGCTAGTGGGAAGACTGCACTTCTGGTTCGTCTCTTACTTTTCTTCTGGAAGCTGGTCGATGACTGATGGTATGGTGGTTGTGTGTGCGTGATGTAGATGGCCCTTCTAGGAGAGATGACCATCCTCCCAAACCCAGACGGTACCGAAGGCGGTCAAATCATCATGTCCAAAGACCCCTTCCACATCGACTCTAACAATCTCTCCCACTCCATATCCTACGCAGCTCAAACTCCCTGGCTCAGGCATCAAAGTATCAAAGATAACGTTCTTTTCGGATACCCTTACGAGGAACAGAGGTATCTAGATGTGATTGAAGCGTGTGCGTTGAAACCGGATTTGGAGATGTTGGAAGATGGGGATGAGACGGAGATTGGAGCGAGGGGGGTTTCGTTGAGTGGGGGACAGAAGGCGAGGGTTGCGCTTGCGAGAGCTGTTTATGCGAGGACGAAGTATGTGTTGCTTGATGATCCGTTGAGTGCTGTGGTACGTTTCTTCCTCCTATCCCGTCGTGTTACAATGAGTTGCTAACGGTTGTGTAGGACTCTCATACTTCCCGGTTCTTGTATGAGAAGCTCCTACGCGGCCCGCTCCTTGCTAACCGTACAGTGGTATGTATCGTCTTTCATCCCTCCACTGCTCTACTCATGCGCGTTCCCAGGTCCTCGTCACCCACCACGTCGAACTCGTCTTACCAGGTGCAAACTATCTCGTCCGAATGCTCGATGGCAGAATCGATACCCACGGTACTATCAAAGAACTCCAAGAACAAGGTGTCCTTGATATCATCGCTCATGATGCCGAAGTGGAAGCTAAGAAAGAAGAACTCCTCGTTGCTGTTGAAGCTGAAGCTACCGATCCTTCTGCTGATGCTGATGCTGATGCGGATGCGGAAGGTGGGGAGGTTAAAAAGGAAGTAGGGAAGAAACCGAGGAAGTTGGTTAAGGAGGAACATAGGGAGACTGGGAGTGTTAAGTGGAATATATATAAGAGTTATTTGAAAGCATCGTATGTGGTTGACATGCTTCGTGTTGGGGAGTATTGCTGATAGAACTATGTCAGGTCTTACTGGATTTGGGCATTCCTCTTCTTCCTTATCTTCGTCTTGCAGGTTCTAGGATTGGCAGAGAAGGTCTGGATCATGGTAAGCTTTTTCGCTGTCCTCACCTGGGCTCTTTCTGACCAACGTTTTAGATCTGGGGCGAAGCATCCGGAGAACCCGATCAAAACACATTCCACAACTCCTTCAAGTCTTTCGGTGCACCTGTCCACGGCGAGATGCCTCTCGATGGCTATGTCTCAGCACTGGAACACAACCCTGTCGCTTCGCACACTTTCTTCACCGCTGGTCAAAAGTTCGGAATCAACTGGCCCAATGCACTCGAGCATCCTCTGTTCTATGTCGGCGTTTACGCGGCAATTGGTTTTCTGACTGCGTTCACTAGTTTGTCGAGCACTGTTGCACAGTATACTGGTGCACTTAGAGCTTCACGCACTTTGTTTAAGTGAGTCGTTTGTGCTTGATCCTCGCATCCGGCACTGATGTGTATCTTTTCAGACAACTTCTGGTCACTGTTGTCAGAGCCACCTTTAGGTTCCATGATACGACTCCTCAAGGTATGCAATTAGGCTTGTTTATCAACTTTCCACAGCTGACTTACGTGTCTCAGGGCGGATGCTGAACCGGTTCGGAAAGGTAAGCTCTGTTGCTCTTCGTTGTACATTCTATGGACTAACCCATTTCATCAGGATATTGAAACTATTGATTCTTCATTGGCGGGTTCTCTCCAAGCGGTCAACTCTTCTCTGGCGACGTTCTTCGCTTCCATCATCGCTGTTGCGTACGTGAAATTGTGCACTTCTCAAACGCCCAAACTAATGTTACTTCAGTTTCGTCTTCCCAGCTTTCCTTCTCCCTGCTATTGTGATTGGCTTGGGCTATCGGGAGTTCGCAGTTGGGTACCTCAACACGGGTCGTGATCTTCGTCGGATGGAGTCCAACTCCCGTTCCCCCATCTTCTCCGACTTTGGTGAACTCCTCGAGGGAATTGTCACCGTTCGAGCCTTCTCTGCTGAGCGTCGATTCTTGGACAACCTCCACCGCAAGATTGACCTCACAACCCAGGTAGGAGTAACCCTCCGACCTTCTGAATGCGAGTCTAATGTCGAATCCAGATGTGGTATAGCTTCTGGATGACCAACCGTTGGTTACTCCTCAACTTTGACTTCCTTGGCGCAGCTGCTGTGTTCATTACGACCCTCTTTGCCATTGCTACACTCAGCGGCGGTGCTGGCCTAGCGGGTTTGTGTATCACAAGCGCTATGTCTTTCACCAGCTCAGGTACGTTCTCGAAACTCAGAGCGGGTGCATTATACTCATTAGTGGGTCAGTGTATTGGGCCTGTCGCTTCTGGACAGGTAAGTGTTGTTCAATATCTACCAAACATCTGGCTCATTTGTACCTTCCAGCACTTGAACTCGATCTCAAGTAGGTTCAATATCATATATCTACCAAACCTTTGACTGATCAGCTGTTAAGCTCTGTTGAACGTATTGTGGAATAGTACGTAACAGTACTTCGTCTCCTAGGCCCGGCCTCACCATCGTACCCAGTCTGGACCTCCCTCAGGAATCCCCAGCAATTATAGAATCCAACAGGGTCCCCGCATATTGGCCTTCTACTACGACTGACTCGTTGATCACTGTGGAGGATCTGGAGATCAAGTATGCTCCCGATTTACCTGCCGTTCTGCACAACGTCTCCTTCAACCTTCGCCCTGGTGAACGAGTTGGCCTACTTGGTAGGACTGGTGAGTGTTTTGTAACACATTCGCGTCCATGTCTTGATCATGCACATAGGAAGTGGCAAGTCGACCCTCGCCATGAGTCTTCTGCGCTTCGTGAGTTCTTTGCAACCTCATACATCTCTTGGCGCTGAACCTTATCAACTAGGTGGATCCCACCAGTGGCCGTATCCTCATTGACGGTATCGACATATCCAAGATAGGTGTACATGACCTCCGGTCTCGTTTGGTGAGTTATTGTGCAGGTAATTGCAGCCCGTTCTGACGCCGTCCACAGACTTTTATCCCTCAGGTACCTCCTTAGTTACTAGACTGGTATACGTTGCTGACGCCAGGACAGGACGCTACTCTCTTCTCTGGTACACTGCGTGACAACCTCGACCCCTTCAATGAACACACTGACGCCGACTGCTTGGATGTTCTGCAAAGAGTTCACATGATTGCACCCACTCCATCGGGTTCCCGTGCACAATCAGCAGCGCCTTCTCGCGCAGCATCTATTCACAACGTGGAAATATCGGACGCAGCTTCCGTTGCTACTACTGCGACAGATGTAGAATCAAAGACGACGGTGTCTCTTGATACCCAGGTGTCGGCGGGAGGAACCAACTTCTCTCAAGGCCAAAGACAACTCATCGCGATGGCAAGAGCATTGCTTCGCCGCAGCTCAATCATCATTCTCGATGAGGCCACTAGCAGCATTGACTTTGCCACTGATGCCAAGATTCAGACCACCATTCGCGAAGAATTCAATAACTCTTTACTCCTAACTGGTCAGTTGTCCCGGTACATTCTACGAACCAGTCGCAGCTCAACATCATTGACTTTTAGTCGCCCATCGTCTGCGTACCGTCATCGACTACGACCGTCTCATCGTCCTGGACAAGGGAGAGGTATGTCAGCTTTTATTCGCCCTGAAACGCCATGTTGAATGCCTCCGTGTAGATTGCAGAATTCGATTCCCCGTGGAGGTTGATTCAGAAGGAGGATGGTATCTTTAGGACGATGTGCCTCAAGAGCGGAACTTTCTCGGAGCTTGAGGCTGCCGCACGGGCTAAAGCAACGAGCACCGGTTCACTCTAGGTTCATCGCTGTGCTCAATGGTATCAAAATATTCGATCTAACACGATATATACTCGTATGATGTCCCGATTTCTCCCTGGATCCCAAATATAATACAGTTTGTGTGCATGATGATGGAAGTAAATATTGAAAGCCACAGCATCCGCCGGCCTCGTGGCTCGGCTATTGACGCAAGTGGTACAATTGCATGGTCATCTGAGAAACATCGCCGATTTCCTTACCGCTTTCGAACTACCGAATCAATGGATTCATAAGACGGCGAATAAATCAGTCAGCGATTATTCCCCTTGATGAGGTCGGCCGCCTGTGAGGTTTCTGTTATCAGAGAGGTTCGGCAGCCAGAAACTCAAGGGAATGAATACCTTTTCGGCAATGCCATAGATGACGGTCATAGGATGGTTTGAGACGTGGATAGGGAGAATTGAGGCATCGACCTAAATCTTCAGTTCATCATAGTGAACACACAATATTTCATAATGAAAACGCACGATTCGAAGATTCTCGGTGCCATATACCTGGAGTTGATCATCTACAACGCCTCCGGCTTCAAGAGGAAGCATGGCCGCTGTACCGACGGGATGGAATACCGTCTGCACAGTAGAACGAACCACCTGTTCCAGGCCTTCATCGGTGTCAATACCGACGCCAGGGTGCACTTCTTCGAGGACTTTTCCAAAGCTGGAAGCAAGTTTCCGAGCGTATTTGGTGCCTTCGACCATGAGCTTCAGATCAACCTCATTGTCCAAACAGCTCAAATCGATCAAGGGTAGAACAGTAGGGTCTGGAGACGCTATATGAACGGAACCCCGTGAATACGCATGCTGAATGGATGCCAGAACAGAACAGTAGCGCTTTCCAGGTTCTGGTTTCTTGTCCGTCGCGGGCATGAATCCTGGAACATATGCCAACCTTCTAGAATTAGCTTTATTTCCAATCGAATGAGGCAACGCTTACTCTAAGGTTGGAACTTTCTTCCCGAACGTCCATTGATTCTGGATGGTCAATAGATCAGAATACTCCGAGTTTGCCGTCAGGTCGCCTGCCGCCTTTTCGATAAGCTGCAAGGTTTCTTCATTTACGAACGACGGCGTGGGCAAGAAGGCGAATATAGATGCTCCAATAGTGGTAAGCATTCCGCTCCTGTTGGTCTGACTTTCGCATTCTTAGATCTTGGATGAATGACCCCTATGGTGTGGCTGGGACTTACTATTCTTGCCACTCCCGTGCAAAGCGGTCGCCCTCCCCCAGGACTTCCAGAGATTCTGCCTCTGGGTCGACCTCGAACGTCGTCCAGACCCAATAATGGTCCTATTGCGGTTATTTCGTCAGCCTCTAGGAGACCCGAACACAGATTTTGTCCGTCTGAACTGACCTCTAATACATTAAATGTTAATTTGACGGAAATGAAGGCATAGGTTTCTGGGACTTACGTAGATTTTTGCCTACCCCTGGGAGGTTCAGAATAGGGGTCACGCCCTGGGCCTTGAGGATGCTCGTGTCGCCAATACCTTCCCGAGGACGTCAGGAGTTTGAATCCAATTCGGGGCTGGCGTACGTACCAGACAACTCGAGTATCTGAGGGGTCGAGAACGATCCTGGATAGGAGTATTAGCTGCGTGGGAGCCGATAGA